>VZUA01034333.1:54884-76152 GCA_013401035.1 Horornis vulcanius | reverse complement strand
TCAAGGTTCATACACAATGACACTGTGCTAAATTTCAGTCTTGGAGTGACACGTTAAAAGTAAGCAGTGTGTCGTGTGATTGTAGGACATGAAGAGGTGTACTAGAAAAGGAGAGGCAGAAAGATAAAAATCATGATTAACTTTAGGAAATAACTGTGAGCTTCAGTGTCTACATGCAAGAAATGAGATTAGGAAGAAACTCAGAGGAGAAGCATAAAATGGTTAGATGCAATTATAAATTTATGTTAAATGAAAAGATTTAGGACCTCAAATGGTACCAGTGAGAACCAGACTATCCTGTTTCCTCACTCTAAAATTACTTAGATTTTGTACACATAGTGGACACTTGCTTCATTTTGAATTTCATCTGATCTGGTGACTTTCTGAAGCAAGAAAACAGCAAGTCTGTATTCTAAGCAGAGCAGTAAATAATAAATTCATTACAAACAAAAAAAACCTCAGCTTAGAATAAAATAGCTTAAATCCTAAATGGGCATTATTCTTAAATTTATCTGTGGTTACTTATGCTCTCAACATCCTCTTGTGCATTTGTTGGAGGATGTCTGGCTAGGTGTTTTCACATCTGTCAGCAGAGCCAGCCCCTAAATGTGCAGTGCAGCACTTGGGAACACTTTGCAATGATCCCCAGAGGACCTTTGGCCTGTAAAAAGCAAAGAAAGGATTAGATGGGCCCACAAATGTGTTACTTTATTTTCATCTGCAAGAGGAACAGCATTGCTCCAGCTTGGTCCCACATGTTCCATCACTTTGGACAACGATCTTGCCAGACTGTAACTACTGCTGTGTTTGAGAGGTAAAAGTGTTATATTTAGAAATCCTCAAGTCAAATTCAGAAGTTGAAGGATATATTGTGAATTACTTTAGTAAATATTTTTCTTCTGTTGTAATAAATGAAAAAACAAAACAACAACAACAACAACAAAAAACCCAACCAAACAACAACAAAAATCCTTTAAGTGGCTTGGAAGAAAAATAAAAAAATGCACTGCAGAAAGGAGAGGTGCATTAGCGTGGGTGGTGCTGCAAGGGATAGAGAGAGATTTAGCCAAACTGGACAGGCAAGGAGACCTCTGGAAACCAACAACCCAAAATATTCATTGTGTGATTCCATTTGTGAGAACTTCTAGGTATTGTTTCTAATATTTTTGTCATTACCAATATCTGGTGTGGTGCTGTATGAGAAAAAGAGTTCCTTACAGTGGAATAGTTTCACTGTGGAAAAATATGAAGTGGCTTAGATCAGAGTCAGATCCTCAGTAGGTAATTAAGTCTTTGTGAATTGAAATATGGTAATGAAAACAAAGAAGTCTCCAGACTGCACTTTTAATTGGAGATTGGTTCTCCTTTTTGTTTCCCACTCTGAATGTCTTCAGAGGCATCCAGATAGAAGTTCAGTGTCCTGCCTGGACAATTGTTTTATAAACAAGTTATTGACGATGCTTTGTTTTGAAAACTGCTGGAACTGTGATGCACGTGTGTGATTTGAAACAGTGAGATGGGAAAAGTTAGCAAATATGAACTTAGTGTGATGGCAGTAACTAGGGGAAGCTTTTGACTTGCTGACCTACAATACTTGTTCTTTATTTATTCATTCATATAAATATTTTGTTTAGTGTCTACTTTGAAAATACTGAGTGGGTCTGAAACGAAATTGAAATATTTTTAAGGTCAGTATATTTCTCCGTAGTCAGAAGAAAAAGTTTTGGGGTTGATTTTTAATGGGTGGAGTTCAGAAACTCCCCCACATTTACATGTTGAGTCAGAGTCCCTGGTGGAGAGCTTTAAGGGCACTTGGACACATGGACAGGGAAGACACTCAGCTGGCTGATTGCTTTTCTGTAAACTCTGGCCTAATTGCTTTCATTTGTTATTTAGTTGTGAATTCTTCATCTATTCCTTACCATTAAAGCCAGTTGTGTCTTTTTTATGAAGGCATGAGAGCACCTTTTTAACTGAAAAGAGAAAATTCAGGACTTGTCTTTCTCTTTTTTTTTTTTTTTGTTTTGTTTTGTCTGATGGGGTTTTCATTGGGTGTTTTGTGTGAGTATAAGATTTGTTTGGTTGTTGGGGTTTTTTTCCCCTTCTTTTCTGTGTATTACTGAAAGCCAACACCACTTAAACGCACCCCTGGTAATTATAAATTTCAGCCTTTCCCTTCCTGTGGCAGACAAGAATGAAATACAAGTCCACAGGTAACAGAACGTGCCAGTAACTTGTCAGTGCACAACACTTAGAGTTTTCATTGGATATCCATCTTCAAAGTGCCTTGTAAACAGTGACAGTCAGAGTGGTTGAATGAATTCTTCACTTCTGAGAAGCATCCACTTGATGAGCTAATTATCCAGTTTCTTTTATGCTGTGGGGCATTTCACCTTTAGTCTTTAGCTGTTGGCTTCTGGAGAGAAGTATAAATTACTGGACTGTGATTTTTCCCCACATATACTCGTTGTGGTCCCTGATAAACTTTCTGAACCTCCTTAATTCCCTATCTGGCCTCAGGTATGCTTCTATTCCATGAAAATCTTTAAAGATATCTTTTTTTTATTTTTGTGAAAAGGAAAGGGAGAAGCAGAATGAGCAGCAGTGCTGCAGCATCACCTTCCCTGTCAGGTGTGTCCTGTGGGTCCCAGCTGGCAGAGGCACCAATGCAGCCTGGGCACAGAGTTTGTCCCTTCTTCCCGAGGTGCCTCTGCACCACTTGAAGCTGAGATTTACTGGTGGAAGGGTGGACTCTGGTCCAGGGACTCAGCTTGGGGAGTTTCTTATCCAGGGATACTGGTCAGTGCCTGGGGAGTAGTGGAGGGAGCCGGGTTGTTTTCCCAAGCTTGTCCTTTTTGACCACAAAGCCGGGCCCAAGGGGGATTTGTTGCTCTCATTTCTTGTGCTAAGACTCTGGAAAGTTTGCCAGAAAAAAAAGAGGTAATATTTTTTTTCTGTGAGAGCTGCCTGGAAACATTGCTCTTTATTTCTGCTCTGCACCCCTCTAGGCAAAGAAAATCAATGTAGTATTGTGGGAGGAAGAGACTTGGGCTGTTCAAAGCCTTCTTACTCCTGACCTTATCCCTTGGCTGATTTTCCTAGGAAAAGAGCCAGGGAGTGTAATCCCATGCCTGCAGTGGGGACAGTGACTTGAAATCCCTTCACAAGTGCTGCTGCTGCCACAGAGGATAGAGCCCTAGAGGAAAAGTGGTTTCCAGAAAGTATTGGGCTTTGAGGGGTGGGATAAGAGGGGCTGGATGAAATGGGAACATCTCAGGGCAGGGATCTGTTATCTGGGAGGCCTTTTGAGGAGTTTGGGTGATGAGTACTGGAGATGTGGGCTGTAGGCTTTTGGGAGAAAGTGCTGCTCTGTCCCTGGCTTCCTGGAAGCAGCCGTATCATCTCTAGACATCCATGTGGGGCTCTACTGTTTTTCAGCAGTAGAAATTATAATTCCTCTAAGTTTACTCTTTGGGATTGCTTTGCCATCAAAAGCTTTCCTCTAAAATTCTCCCAGTTGCAGACTGAGAGTCGCCTATCTCTCCTCCTGCCTGCAGTGAGTTTGGCAAATGAACTCTGTGCCTCCAGTTTCCAGTAAAACCTGAGGTGGCAATAAATAATGGTCTGTCCCTGAAGCCAGTTAAAATAAATACATCTTAAAATGTCTAATTAAAAATCAATCAAACTGCCCATACCTGCATTTATTTCTGTCCAATAGATCCAGATTTAATCTCTAGAGCATAAATAATCTTTCCTCTGATGATATTTAGAGTAGCATGATGTATCTTTTCTGTGAACTATGTTTCAAATATCAATGCCCACTCCCTACATCCAAACACTGTGTGGTTGTATCATCTGCAAAGGTAGCATCAAGCAAAGTTTATATGTTTAAGAAAGTAAGTTTAGGGTTTTTTTTTTCCTCTAAATGTACTTCACATGGTCCAATATTGCTAAAACAAATGGGCTATAATTCCTCACAGAGGGGCATGTTTTTAGCATTTGACTTCCAGGGAGGTTCCCAAGCACTTTCACATTAAGTCAGCATCTCACCCTCAGCTTTTACAGATGGAAAAGTTGGGATCCAGAATGGGAAGTAGCTGGCCTAAAGTTTCTCCAAAACCCTTGGAAAGTCCCTCAATTCCCCTCCAGCCCAATAATTTCAGGCAGCAGCCAAGCACTGGATCCTTATTTGTGTTGCAGGAGCACTTAGCAACCTCACTGGGGTCGGGGCCGCAGCGCTGCCCCAGCCAGCAGTGACCATCCCTGTCTGTGCCTTGCAACCCAAACAGCTGCAGCCAGGAGCCAGCAGAGGATGGATGGAGAAGTGTTGAAGTGACATGTCTAAAACCAGACCTCAGGGAAGCAAGAAACATCAGCAGGAAGTTCTTGAATTTCAGCCACTGGGCCATGATTTCTGCTTTGCTGTTAGGAGAATATTCCTCAGCTCCCAGGGGGGAGCCTGCAGCTCTCAGGGGGCTGGGGGAGGCAGAACAAACCATTGGTCAAACTCAGTGTGTGCTGCTGGCAAGAGGTGTTTGTTCTGCTCATAAATTGCCTCAGGAATTGTGTGTCATGTTCCATTTTATCACAGCACTTTGGGGTATTTTGCATTTTGCTTTCTCTCAGTGGTCCATATGTATTGTATGTACTAAACTGAAAATTTTTCCTTGGAAGAAATGCAGTGATGGTTCAGCAACACAACACTCAACAAATGTTGTCTGTAAAAGAGAAATTCCCTGATTTTTTTTCCATCTCACCATTTCTACCAGCTGTTTTCTTTCTACTGTCACAAGACAGTAACTTATTTACCCTGGAAATATATATCAGCTCGGTGGTTACAATCCTTTCCTTGTAATTTTTGAAAAGTGACTGATCCAGTCTGATAAAAATTCTCCATGTTCTAATCAGTCAAAAATAGTCCTCTCATCAGACATGTATTTTTGGATAGCTCTAATCATGACTGACTTGGTCAGATGCCTAACTGCTAATTTAAATAGAACTGTGTCCTTTCAACATCCAAAGTGCAGTAAGTCACTAAAATGAAAAAAAAAAAAAAAAAAAATCTGTCTTGAGTGCTTTGCAGTAAAAATAAAAAATTGAAAAATTTTAACAGCCTTTCATTCCCTCATGGAGTCAGACAGCAAAATCCTCTGCCCCAGCATTTGATAAGTTTTCTTCTTTATTTGTATAAATTTTCTTAAAATCAGCTGTAGTTGTGTTCACCCCTTGAACTGGTGATCATCACTTGAAGTTAACAAGAAAACAGATGTGTTGGACAAGTTTTATGCGTCTATGATGTGGATATTTGCAGTGGAAATGAAATAATGAAAGCTCTGCTCAGGGCATGATTCCACCATTTGCAGAGAGTCATTGCTTTACTGCTCTGTCAGGTTGCTTTAAGACAGCAAGGAGGGTTGGCCAGGAGCAGAATGGTGTTTGCCAGGTGAGGTTCAAGCTGGACATTCCCTCTCTGGCAAGGTGCAATCACCACACTGGTGCCTATTTGTACCAACAAGAAATGCAGGTCAGGCAATGGGAGTTGCCAGGAGGAAGAAAAAGGTTCTTTTCCAGCTCTGTGACTGAGGACAGCCTGTCCTTTACAGATCTCACTCTCCCCACCTGCATTCCCCCACAGCACTCAATTACCCATTAAGGTTTTTAAGAGAAACAGAATGGCAATTAAGCCCAGTACAGCAGTGAGAAAGTGGTGGAACCTGTGGGCTTGCTGAGAAATCTATCCATAAATGAATTAACTGCACAAATAATTCCAGCTAATTAGAGGTGTGCATTCCCCAAATAACTTGATTCTCTCATTTACTTAATTGAGTTGATGGTTGTTCTGGGATGGAACAGCAAACTGTGCAGTGGCTATTACAGTAAATATCACTTTGACTAAACCTGTTCAAACAGTCCAGACTTTTTCTGTTAACTTGGAATTTGCCACAGAATGAAGAAAACTGTCGCGTTGTTGTCTTTTTAAATTACATCTTTGTGTTGAATATTTTAGAAGATGGAGGTGAGGAAAATTCCATCTGCAGTTCCCAAGTTTAGCTGGAAAGTAAGGGCTATAAATAAGGATTGTTGATCAGAGAAGTAGGGTCTTTTTTTGACACTTCAGAAAATGCTGATGGACTGACAACTTTCCAAATGATGACACAGCTAAAACTGCCATGCTTGGATAACAAATCCAGGTGTTGGCCTAAGCAAGCTTCCTTTGGATTTATATAATTTAGGATCTGTCCCTAGATGGAAAAATGGAAGAGAGCTGGCAAGCTTTGCTGGTGAGGTGATTTCTCCCTATATGACAAGAGAGAGGCTTCAAACAGCCTCAGTTTTTTCAGAGTGCTTGACCTTGTTCCTCCTCTTCTTTAAATGACCACTCAAGCTCAGTGTCCAAGTTTTTGTTCCATGTTCTTACAATTCAGAGACTACTGAATCAGTACTGTGCATCAACTACTGTGCATCAGTAAAGCATCTTTCTGTTTGTTTCTTTTCTTTGCTTTCTTAATTATATTAAAGAATAAGCATAAAAATACTGCTGGTACTGAAAGCATCCCTTTTCAAGAAGAATAAATTTCAATTCCTGCTTTGTGTTAGGACCAAGTGAGAGGAGACTCGACCAAGATTTTTGTTCTCTAGTGTAATATTTGCTGGTCAAGGATTTCCATTTTGGTACTCAAGGATTAGGGATGTTAATGAAGGAGAGAAAAACAAAAGGAGAGAAATTAAAATATGGGTTGCAAACCTGAATGAAAGAGACAGTAGACACCTTTTTCTTTAAGAGAAGTAAAGTTGGAAACACGTTCCTGTTCTCTATTTTCTGGGAATCATTAAACGTACTGGTCTTTTGCTAAGGAAATAATTTAAGTAGAAGGTAATAGCCACAGTGCTGTTTGTCATTAGCTTGTACCTGCTAATAAACAGGGAAATCCATCTGTTATGGAGTCACTTTCCTAATGGACCTTCAAAGACGTGTTCCACATGTCAGTGTTCACAGGGAAAATAGGGAAGGAGATTGCCAGGCCACCCAAGCCCTTTGCAAATACGAGATTTGTCCAAGGAAACCTTGAAAAGGTCCAACACCATTTCTCTCTATTGTGTTATTACTTCACCAGCAAAACCTTTCCTCTGTTATTTTGATTCTCGCTCTCTCCCAACATTGCCTCCTCATGGAAATTCTATTTCTGCTCAGCCTTGCACTTATTTTCCTTCCCCTTGTTGTTCTGGTGTTTATTTTTCTTTTCACTGTTGTATTTCCTTCTGGCACCAGTGATGTAAATCAGTGGGTGGGTTTGAGGCAGGGCCATTTTGTATTCTAGTGGACGTGGGAACATTTCTCTTCAAGCTAAAAAGCAGTGATGCTATTTTGGTCCATTGCTGAGACTTTAGTTAGTTTCTAGATTTTTTTTTTTTTTTAATTGGATTTGAGCTTCAACAGATTCAGCAGATGTTGGAAAGCAAATAAACCATATGCAATGGCTGTTAGACATTACTCATGGTGTAATCCCTTTATCCAAATACAAAAGTTAAACATGTGAAACCATATCCTTAGATAACTGCAGAAGTTCAGCTCATACTCAGAAAGCCACCACCAAGTAATCCCCTTCATTATTTGGTGCAGCACATCCTCTCTGAAGGAAGGTGGGCAGATGGGGGAAGATGGATTCATGACTATGCTTTAAAATAAATGTCAGCTAACCACAAAGGGTCAAATTCATTGCTGATGTAACACTGCTGACTTCAGTGGATTTACACTGGGGATTAATGTAGTCCTTTCTCTAACATATATGTTCAGGGGAGAGGAAGATGGTTTTATATAGATTCAGCACAAGATCTGCTGGCATATAAACAACACAAACAGAATTGTTCCCTTCTCAAACATCTGTTAGCATGAATGTCCAAATCCTGTGTATCTGCCACAGGTTGTTATAATCGAGCTGCATTACATTAACAAAAATACAATAATCATTTGGTCTCTACTTTAAACAAGAGCTTATAAAAATGGCTTTCAGGTGGAGGGAGTGGTGATTTGGCAGCCTTCTCTTGGCAGGGCTGTGAATTGCACATGAGGGAAAGTTGTTTGGTGGTAGAGCAGACAAATTGCTTAACAATTAATAAAAATAATGCCTTGTGTTTCTGCATGACAAGGTGCAGTGTAGGAATTCTCCTCTCCGCAGCTGCTCTCCACTAATAAAACACAGTCAGCTCTGTAGGTTTTTCAATTGCACACAAAGAAGTGGAGCAGTGCTTTAAAATGGGGTAACACTGTGCTGGTTTGCAAAAGTAAAACTGGAGGTATGTGGGTTACAAATCTAATTTCTCCAGACTGCCCTGCTTTTAAAAGCCTTTGCAGCACTACATCAGTCAGCACTGTTGCTTTTGAGTTTCTTCTGTTTTATTTAAGTTTATGAGAGTTTTCTCCTAACTAATTAGCAGCATGTAGAAAACTATTACAAAAATCAGCTGCATCCTTTTAGAAATTGTACGGGTATGTTTTCATCAGAATCAGAACAGATTTAATATCTTAAATCTTATTTTACAAGGCAACTGAGGCTCCACAAGCCAAAGTGTCATGCAAGGTGATAAAATGCTCAAGAACATCTTCTTAAAATCAGAGGTATATTTGAAAATGTTCTTTTTGTTTTGAACGTACGATGGGGTCTTAACTTGTGGAAGAGACAAACTTTGTCAGCCAGGCTGCAAATCAGATGGGGAAAATTTTGCCTTGTTTTCTGTAAGGCAGCTTTTGGCTTTATTCTGCTGAAAGTTCCAAGGCCAAATCTCCTTCTGGGAGAGTGTCACATCAACTTCTCTGGGGCTCTTTGCTTTTCATGCTCTTGGCTCCACTGGGCCTCTATCACATCCTCTCTGAAGTACAATCAACCGGGTTCTCTTACCAAGAACACTTTCTATGTTTTACTGAGTTCTGAAAGTTTTCCTTTCTGATTTTTTTTTTTTTTTGCACCCCATTTTGAAAGTAGAGATTGTTTTCCTTGGGAGAAAATAGAAATTTCTTGGAATTGCTCCGCTGTTGGCAGATGTCAACGTTTTAGAAAAGAAATCCAGGCTCCTGGTTGTAATTTTCCTTCTTAGCATAGTGTGTGTGATTCTCACAGTGCTGATGATGTTTTATCAGTGGCAATTAGAAGCAAGATACTGTGTGAGGATTTCCTCTTTTTGGAAGATATAACTGAATATTTGTACAACACACTCAACATTTTCCCGGAATTAATCCTCAGTGTTTCACATTTGAGATTATCTTGTTCTAACAGCTACTTTTAACTTTAAACACATAGGTTTAGGGCAATATCTGTTATTTTGCTCAGAGTGTAAAACCAGTTCAGACTAAAGCTCTAGAAATGTACTGAAAATCTGAGATTGGACTCAGCATAGAACAGCAACTGATGGGACATTTGGTTTGGGCAAGGATTTTTTCTATTATGTCTTCTGTAGCACTTGAAATCAATAGGACTGAGATAAATACTCCTATTGCTGCATGAAGGTGGAATAATTTCTTTTGGTTCTACCTTTCTCATATACTCCTTGATTGTCTTGATTAAAGTTATTGCCTTGAGTTTGGTAAATTAAATAATTTAATTACTACTTAATGTCTTATTTGTACCTATATCAGCAAAGAATGAATACTTCAATTTGGAGTTTATAAAACCTCCTAACTGCAGCATTTTTTCCTAGTTGTAGGGAAAACATGGTCAGGTAGATCCTGGATGATGACCCAGAAAAGCTCACATAAATTTTTGCTGAAAAACTTTGAAGGAGAATAAACAATAAAAATAACTTTTAGGATGTGGATTAAGGTTGAAATTAATATGTCTCCAATTAGTTAGCAGATTTGTATCCAGAAAGGATGAATTACANAGGATTTCTTGACTGACCTGATGATGTCAGAAGTTGTCAATATGGTCTTGATTTCCTGCTGCTAGGTTCAACAGGGTGTGCTCAGGTGATGTGTTAAATCTGTGGGGTTTGATTTGGTTTTTTTAAAAATAAATTAAAGTTTTATTCTCTTCAAATGCTTCCTCATTAAGATTCTTGTAAATGAAAACATTTAGGTGTCTACTAATCGCCAATAGCAGCCAATATATTTCTCAATTAATCAAGTAAAGCCTATTAAATGCAGTTTAAGGACCATTTTATGGGGATTCTCAGTGACACCTCTGCAAATGTACTTGAATAAACTTTATTGGAGACCTTACCAGGGCTCTTGGGCAAACAAAGCTTTACTCCTCCAACTAATAACCGATTGCATGGAGGGCTGTGCAGCATTCAGAAGCAGTGAACCTGTAAACCTATTAAATTTACTGTGTTCTGCAGCATAGGATATCCATGCCTTCAGTGATTTCCTAACTTGTCATAGGGAAATGAGAAGAGGTTGAGCAGAGGGGCACTACTATGAATCCCCATTTCTAAATTTCTGTAGAGATTCTCAGATCAAAAGGGAGAAACAATTTATTTCAGCTAATTTTTTCTTTAATGAAGTCCTTAACAAAAATAATTATATTGCTATGCATAGCAGAGACTTAAATAAAGTCCATCTTTCACAAGGATGAAATTTCCAATTTCTGTAGCCCAGAGGTGTTGCCACAAGATGCTCTCTGTGCAGTCAGTGTGTATTCTTTTTTGGGAGCTATAAATCCTCTGAGGTATTTTTAATGGTGTATTAGCTGTGCCTTATGGAGGGGACCTGGGTTTCATTTGCCTAGCAGCTTCCATTACAGGTGCCTTTGGAAGGCTGATGGCTGGAGATAGAATCAAAAATAGAGGTGAAAAGGAGTTATTACTTGTCAGAGACCCTTATCTTCCCTGCTGCTCTACAGGGCTCTGTGAAATGGCCCAGATTACAGATCGATAACAGAGTGCTTGCACTCAGCTAAAACCAAACCCCCATAAACTTTAAAACACAGAATCAGTGCTTGGCTGGGAGCTTGCTGAGAGCTGAGCTTTGCTGCTTGGCTCATCCAGCTGAGATCTGGGGTATATATATCTTCTCAGTGGTATCAATAGAGGCTGAGCTGGCTGCTGTGCTAGTCTTGCCATTCCTCTGCAGCGACATCAGTTAAAATGCCCCAAAGGACTCTGCAAATGCACTGCCTTCCTACTGGCTGCTGGAGCTGCTGAAGGATTGAACAGTGTCTTCCAAGGGAATAATAGCAGCTGAGAAAATGTGCTCCTCTAAAATGCCTTCCTTACCTTTTTGAACTTTGCAGAGGACACATTTTCTTGTTGGTGAGATTAGCACCGTGTCTGGACAACAGTGCACATCTGTCTTTCTGAATCCTGCTTTTACTCGAGTGCCCCTAAGTGTGGCAGATATATCAGGTTCTGATACAGGGCTCTAGGGGTGGGTTCTGGGGAGTTCATGTGTGGTAGTTCTTCTTGAGATGCTGTGTTATTCTCCTCATTGTTCTGTCTTTGAGCTGTTTAGGAAATCTACATCCATGAGACAGCACAAAACAGAAACTGGAGCTCCCCAGAACAGAAACTGTTCCCTCCCCAGCCTGGCTGAGTGCTGGGTGGACAGAGTGGGGTGATGGGGTCCACCAAGAGCTCCTGGTACAGTAAATTAAGGCTTGCAGGCGTCCCAGAGGCCCAAAATGCTACATCACACAGAAATCTTGTCTTGTATACCCCCTTCTGCAATATTTATACTTTTTATCATAACTTTACATGCTGCTGTGACTGCTGTACTTTCTCTGCATTTATTAGGCTTGACTGAATATTATTATATAAATAATACCTTTCCTTAGCCCTTTTTAAGTGCTCCCTTTTTCCTGTCTTTGATTGTCTCTGCAGGTGTATTAACACAGAATTTGTACCTTGATACTTTCTCGCTGCAAGGTGTGTGTGAAAATCGCACAGGGTAGCTGAAGGTCTCTTTTGCATTGCTAAGTGGTGACAGCAGGACTTCAGGGTCATAGTGGAACAAGCAAGAGTCCACTGTAATATTTCTGATGCTCTCTTAAAAGCTCTGTGAAGCTTGGAAAAGTCATGAGAGAAATACCTGTGGGGCAAACATGAATTTTCATGGGATCAGAGGGCAACTGGGTTTGCAAGAGAGCTGGAGAAGCCTCTAATCCAGCTTCCTGCCCAGAGCAGGGTCAGCCATGGGCTCAGCCCAGGTTGCCCAGGGCTTGATCCAGCCAGTTCTTGAAATACATCAAGGCTGGAGACTACACTGGGCAGGAACTGCTCCACTGCCTCACTGATCTCATGAGGGAAAAGTTTTTCTGCATTTCCAGTATGAGTTGCTTGTTTCAGCTTCTGCGCAGCGCCTGCCATCATCCTGCTGTGCACCCCTGGCAAGGGCCTGCCTCTCTCTTGGGATGACCTCCCTGTGGGCAGTGGGGACAGCTGCTGGCTCAACTCAAAGCCTCCCCTTCTCCAGCCTGAACAAGCCTCAGCCTGTGGGGTTCTGATCTTCTTTTCTTCTGTTGGAGTTGGGATTAATGCTTGGGAGACACAGCTCATGTTCAGGCTCATTTGTTTATTAATTCTTATCCATAGTACAGTCTCACGAGTTGTGAGCTCTAGCTAACAAAGTAGAAAATGGCTCTGTCTAAATCTAAGGTCTTTTTAAGCATAAATTACCCAATGGAGAGACGACACCTAGATGTTGTTTTTTTTTACTTTTAACCCAATAACCAAAAACCTGTTGTCTGCAATGCAGATTTTCTCACTCAATTACAAAACACCACCCAAACCCATGAAGAAGGAGGTGAAAGAAGAACTTGGCCTATGCCCTAAATACTCCATCTTGCTTTATATATATTACTGTATACTAGAACCTTAAATCCTAAGTTTTGCACCCTGTGATATCACACATTTCTATGTAACTACACAGCCATAATCCCAGTACCATCACTCAATTTCAGAAACCTGTTCCATGGCCTCAGGTCAAATGTAGTGTTTGCTTGAGGGTCAGTGCCTGTCAGCACAGAAAGCCTGAAATTCTCAGCCTCCAGTGTCCCAACATCAGCCTCTCAGCCTTTCCTTCTAGAATACATCCTTCAGCCTCTGCTCATCCTGGTACCTGTGTTAGGACCTTTATCAAAGCCTTGTTTTGCCTTGGGGACTGAGGAGGTGGGGATGGGATGCAGTACTCCAGATTCACCCTCACAAGTGCTGAGTGTCAGAGATCCCTTCCTTTGCTTTTATTCCTGCTGCTCTTGTCCGTTTCCTGTTTCACACCTTTCCTTTTGAATTTTAATACACCTAGACTAGAAGGGAATCCCTTGTCTTCATTCTTTGAAAGATTTTCACCTCTTCTAAGATTCATTTCCACTCTCAACAGATTAAAAACTGCCTGGGAGTTGTTCGCTTTCACCAGATACTCCCCAAATCACAGAGTGTTTTAGAGCACCACAGAGCTTTTGCAGCACATCTCCAGATAGGAGCTGAATAAAGCTAAAAAAAGAAAGAAAAAATAAGACTGAAAGTCAAAGCTCAATAAAATTCTGAACATAAGATTCAGGAAAAATCTTTACTGGTAAAAAGGATTTGCTCTGTCAAAATAAAAAGAATTCTTAGATAAAGCCCTACTTTATTTTTAAAAACACATCCTAATTCTACTCCGAAAAAGATTGCTAGAGAGAAGTCTTATCAAAGAGTAACTGCTTCCAGCTTTGGTGTTTTTAAAAGTTGAAAGTTTATTTTTGGGCAGAGGAACAGGCCACAAACATCACTCCCACTGTTAGACTAAAAATTAGGCAGCCATGAACCCATGAAAATAGATGAGTCTTCATCAGTCATCTGAGCTATTTTGATTCATTTTCCTGTAGATTCAAGTTTCAAGAGGACCTTTGCAGTGTGAACACAAAGTGGGTGAGGTTTGTTTATGAAGGGATGAAGTGCTAATCCTTCTGCCCTGATAACAGCCATGTATTTTGGGCCATGGAATACCTTGGCATTACTTTTTTATGTACAGAGGATTTCTGAAAATGGAAGTAACTGGAAATAGTTATCATATTTCAGGTCTCCCAAGCGAGAGTTAAAGCTGCAGGTGATGTTTCAATAGCTATGAATTAGAGAGTTCCATTTAATTCATTTAAGGTCGTGATGAACTCGTAGCCTTTGGTAAGAAGACTTGAGCCAGCCAGAAAAAGATTGAATTACCTGTCTCATGGGAGGCTTTTCTCCTTTGCTGGAGACTTCAGGCACTTGGGGGTCAATGTGGAACAGCTTGGACAATGTCCTCTTGGCTGAGCCCCAAACCATCAAACCCTTCTCACTGGCTTTCTTTGCCAGCACTTGCTTCACCTTCACCAGTCCCAAGATATGCAAAGCCAAATAAAAGAGAAAGAAAAAAGGATCCAGATGGGAAAAGATGACCAGATGTTTTGGTGAGGTTGGGATGATCCATTACAAAAGAATTCTGTTTTGTTGCCACAAACATAAAGACTGTTCTTGCACATTGAAATACAGAACTTTCATTATTCCAGGCCTTTGTTCTTCCCTTTCAGACTGACATTTCTGCATCTGCACTCTACTCTCCTTCGCATCATGAGTATAATGGAAAAGAAATGGCTTTTTCACCTGCCTGTAGCAATCATTTCTAGAAAATACTTTACTAAGGAGCAGCAAGCCTTGCAAGTTCCTAACAGTGTTCCTCAGAAAGGTTTAGCCACTGTAGGGCTGCTCCCCTATGAAATGAACTGCAACCCTTACGGAACTCCTGACCTCAGCATGTGTATTCACAGATTCTCAGCAAATATTCGTGCAAGTTATAGTTTCTTTCTAAGCAAATAAAACCTGTAAAGAAGCTGAAGATTCTATAACCCTTAGACATTACTGGTTTTAACTCAGTTATTGCAAGTTATGGCTGTGGTGTTTAGTGAGAATGAGAATCTGAGACTATGAAATTATGTAGACATAAAGAAGCTCCTGGAAAAAACAGCTTCCTTAGCTATCATCACCTTCAATATCACTTTTGTTAATAAATGATAATTCAGCCTGACATAAAAAGAAAGGCTTGTAATTTGTAAAATCATTTATTCTGAACTGTTAGGCCCTCAAAATGCAAAGTTAAGAATGTACCAAATAATTCAAGAACAACAGGCAGGCTATGTTTGCATCTAGAGTACCCAAATTTGTTTGAAGAGCAAACTGGACACAAACAAGGCTTCAGTTAATTCATAATCAATGAATAAATAATTAAAGGTAAAGAGACAAAATAATTGAAGGTAAAGAGACTAATTTGTAAAATAAAATAAATTAACTTCCCTGGGACTCTTTTCTCATTCCACTGATCTGTTGAGGAACCTTACCTGAACTGCAGTGGCTGTACGCATTTAAGAGCAATGTGAGAAAAAACATGTTCTTGATATAGATGACTGACTGAAATTGTGGCTTGACACTCTCAGCTTCACTCTGTTCTTTCACACAGGTTAAAGAACTCGTGTGTGGTTTGTGTACCTTTTTTTTTTTTTTTTTTCTGAATGCTTGTGTAAGTTCACCAAATTGGGGTTTTGGTTACATTTCCAACCTCACCTATAATGTTAAGCCTTTAATTCTTACTTTAACAAAAGCTTTGCCTATCTGTCATCAGAACCTTATTATTACCACGAGGTTTTGACTACATCTGTAAATTATTGTATATTCTAATACCTGCCCTGCTGCCAGAGCAATGTGAAGGGTTCCAAGCTCAGATCACCAGGATTTCACAGAGTACTAAGCGTGTTCCAGCTCTCAGAGAATTTACAGGACTGGGACTTTTAAAAGGTTCATGTTCACAGGAAAAATGTCCTTATGATTGAAACTTGCTGTGAATCTCCAGAAAAACTGTGAATTGAGTGTGTTTTACTGACTTACTTAAATATTGAGTGAGTGCAATTTCAGCTTTTTTAGCCATCCCCCACCAAAAGAAAGTGAAATAACTAATAACCACCTTGTTCATATTTAAGATTAGTTTGAACAGGAGCCTAGTGGCTTTTTAATGCATCCATCCATCTGTAGGGCCAAAAAAAAAAGTCCATTCTGTAGATCAAGGGTGTAGCACATGTGCTCAGTCTTTTGCCTTCAAGGATTTTTCTCGGAATTCTTGTAGTGGTTTTATCTCAAATTGAACATCTCAGTTTCTCAGTGAAATAATTAATTACTCAGATGAAATACTCTATTTAGTTTGCTGTAGAGAGGTCTAAAAGCAGGGTGTCTGCAGAAATATAAATGTTCAAGCTGTTCATAATCCTTATGAGCGATATTCAATAACTGGCATTGTTTCCACAAAAAGACATCTTTGTGCATTATCAAGGCAGGAGAAATTACAAACAGAAAATTCAAATAGAAGCAGATAAAGTATATTTCCCTTCTCTCGAGCTGTTTTATTTATTTACTTTAAAGTAACTAGAATTTTAAAAACTAAGTGAAATCTTGGGTTGGTTACAAGCTTGGCACAGTTCATTTTAAAATCTAATTTAAACGAAGAATTGGCTGATTAAGACTCTTAGGCTGCCTGTGTTTTGAAGGCAACTAAAACACCATTATCCCAGTGTGATAAGATAAAGTAGCAGATTTGTGTAGGAAAATGTTCCTTGCTCTGTTCTGGAATTACTTTAAAAAAATACATCCTATTTTATGCTTGTCTGAAGAAGTTTTAGAAAAATTATATATTATCTGTTGAAATGGAGAGATTTCCCCCCTTTTTATGCAGACGGGGATGTTTGAGTTACACAGGTGCAACTCCCTTTTTATTTTTTCCAATGGCAGAGTTTCGCCCCTTACCCCCTTCCAATCAATCCAACAGCAACGTTTCCCTCCTGGCTTGGAAGGCTGAATAAAGTTATATATTTCCCATTTCTTGACTGTTTTGGCATTCCTCCCTGAAAGGGAGGAAAATCCTTACAACGTTTCCTTTGGCCTAAACTCCAAAACATCTGCTGCAGCTGGGGGAAGGCAGGTCTGGCTGTGCTGGTGCCCACTTTGGGGGCTGTGGGGTGGCCAGCAGCCCCCAGGACCCTTGCTGGGGATTGGAGATGCTGAGCTCCTGAGGGGGGCATGGCTGGGTGGCACTTTTAGGCTGCTAAAATTAGGGAGGGTTAAGGCACAGAAGCAATAACATGGAATTGTAGCATGGTTTGGGTTGGAAGGGACCCTAAAGTTCATCTAGTTCTGACCTGGACACTAGGGGCTGAGTCTACACTCCCCTTGTGCCTTGGAAGGTTTTGTGAATTTATTCTGACCTCAGTCTTATTCAGTTCTTTTTTTTTTTTTCTTTCTGAAAAAGTAAACATTAAGTGTCCTGTTGAGCAGACTAAAGGCACTAAGCATTTTTAAAGCTTATGGGATAGGCCTGGTTTTTCAAAAACCAAATAATTGCCTTGCTGTGTTCAGGTTGCACTGACCAGCCAAAGGTTGGTGCTCATTCTCTTTCAAAACTCTGATGCCCAAGCTTCAGTGGTCCCACGTGCATGCTCGTGAAAAGCAGTGCATTCTCTTTCAAACTGTCAATAAAGAGGATTATTTTAATCAGCATTAACTGATATCTGCTGGGAGCTGACTTGTGGAAATTTGCAAAGCTGCGAATGAGTGAAGCTGAGAACCTCAGTCACACACACAGGGCACTGTTTTGGAGCTCATGGAATGAAATCCAGCAGTTTGGAAGCACAAGGCTCTCTCAGGGCTGACAGGGCTCCTTTGCTGAGGAGGTGGGGTTTATGCCCTCCTGTTTTCCTTGTCTCTCTCTTCCATGTCTGATAAATGTGAGGATGATAAATGACAGCTTTTATTTCGCTTAGAGTGTCTGGGGGATGAATGCTTTGAGGGCTGCAAAGGCCAAATTACTGTAAAGAGTAAGAATAAACCACCAAAAAAACCTCTGCAAGCCTAACCAAGCCCCCTCCCTATCTATTCTGGCTCCTTGTAAAACTCCTCTTCAGGTAAGACACTTCTGTTGTCTGGCAGCTTGGCAGGAGCAGAATTCAGGCTCATATCAGCAGGATAAGAATTTTAATTGAGAGTGAAGCCACTCAAGCTCATTAAGCTGGTCTTAATTCATAGCTTAAAGGTAGCTAGTTTCCATTAAAAGCCAGATATAAATATATGCACACAGTGTGACCTGCTGGGTGCCTTGGGTTTTGCTTTCCATCACAGAGCTTCCTGGGGGCTAATCACCTCCCAAGGGAGCAAACAAGGGAGTGAGAAAAAAAGATGAAATTCCCACTGCAGTGCTTTCATCAGGGCCCTTGGTCTGGAGAAAGATTTTTATTTCCTTCCAAAGGAAAAGACAAAGCTCTGATGCCCTAGAGCCCTTCAGCTTGGGCCAAGACATGTGAACAGCTTCAGTGAAAGGAAAATATTTTGGTGAGCTTCAGGTCTCCTCCTTGTTCTGCTGTTCTCCTTCTATTGTTATGGTGCTGTTTTCAAAATATCTTTACTTCTCTTCTACAGCCTTAGGAAACTAATAAGAAAAACTATCTGTTTCTACTCTGAGAGCAGCTTGGGCTGTTCCTCTAAGTGTTAGTGGAGAAAACTTTCCTATCCAGCTGGCAACATATCTAAATTAAAGCAGAGGACACTGAGGTGAGCACTATGACTGCCAGGTGACTCACTGAGATTGCTCTGCTCTGTGGCCCAGGTTTTATTGGCAGCTTCTTTTTTTCTTTAATATCCTCACTTTCTTGCAAAGAGACAGGGAAGACATATTTTTCCAACTGGTGTTAAAAATGCTACTTTTACAGGAGGGCAGTGGTGATGTTTCTTTTTCTTTTGCACCAAAAGCAGGTATTCAGGTGTGTATTTAAATACAAAACACATAGACAGTATCTTTGTTTGAATCATTTGTCATGCCATACACATGCACAGCAGGAAAAATGATCCTTAAGTCTTCTGTTTAGATCATGTGTGGTGCAGCTGCAAGATATGGTGGAAATTTTTTTTTTATGCATTTTTGGAGCACGCTGTGTTACAGAACGAGTCTTTGGACTTTCCCTCCTCTCCACCTCTCTTTCCCCTTATTATTCTCTGCCCCCAAGAATCATCTCTGGGCCAGAAAAATGTGTGATTGCCAAACAGGCAAAAGACACCCTTGAAAGGTAAAATAAGGGTGCAACTGAAGGATAGGTTTGATAAGGTTGCTAAAGCAAATATAAATAGATTTTGTGGGAATTTTTAGAGGAAATAATTGTGTGTATAGTTACAGGTCAGAGTAAATTCAAGAAAGATAGTCATAAATTTCAGTTTTGAATGTTCAAACTGTCTGATTTTTTTTATTCTTAATTCACATGGTTATGATATAATCATGATTCAAATCTAAGAAATAAGCCTGTTCAGATGTATACATACATAACCTTAATATTAATATGTGTATTTACTACTAGTTGTTGCTCTTCTGAAGGAACTTGTTGCCAATACTGTTTTTAGAAAACTTAATATTTGTTCATTCTCCCTCTACAAAATAAAATCTGAGCGAAAGAAACACACTTACATCACACTGTTTTTTGTGGTGTTCACACAATCCTTTCCAACCCAGTCCATGCTGATAGTTTCAGACATTTCTCAGTACACTGCATTTTCAACCTGTTAAAATTCTGGTTTGTGCAGTTAGGTGTATAATTTTATAATTTGATGCTCATCTCAATCCTTCCCGTCCAAAAAAAAAAAAAAAAACAAACCCATGTAACAAATATGAGTGATATTAAATAATAGTCAAAAAAGAGTCAGTTTAAGGAGAATGGATTTATAATTGCCTAGATTTTGGAACCATGTAGGTGAAAGGCAGGAGGCAGAGAATTGAAAACAGGCATAGACCTACAGTCAGGGAAACTACAGCCAAATATTGTGATGACATCTCTGTCCTTCAGTCAGCATGTGTTAAATTAAGAACAACAGTTGATAACGTCCTTCAGAAAGGACATCTTTGCCTTCCCTGAGGCTGTAAGATATCTGACACCACCAGTGATGAATTCCTGGGGCCACAGGAGAACAGATTGCCCTTGAATCCCCTCTTCTCCAGTGTCCTCAGGAATGGGCTCCCCACCCGTGCCACTGTCAAGGCCATTCTGAGGACACCTCTTGGTTTTCTTTAAGAATTTAAATGGCAAAAGGAACATACAGCAATTCCCCAGCTCCAGATGTGGATCTGTATTTGACAGAGCAGAATGCAGACATGCAGGGCTGTGCCTAGAATGGCATAGCTTCACCCATTTATCATGAATAGCTATTTGATCAAATAAAAAACCCCAACAGAACCTGACAACCACCTGGTGGTGTTTGTGTGCCACAAACTGTCAACCCATCAAGTGAAAGAGCTGATCACAGCTATGGGCTAAATCCTGCAGAGAATGAGGAGCTGTCTGCCCTCATCCCATTTTAAATGGTTTGCTTTCTACTGCTAAACAGCAGAATTCCAGAATTCATGCCACAGTCAGAGCTGCACTGGCACTGCCTGCTTTCCTGGTTATGGCATTCATGGGCATCGTCCATGCAAAGTAGAGACACATTCCTACAGTCTTGGTGTGGCTGGAGGAGTCTGTGAAGACTTTTTGGTTTAGAGGAAGGTGCGGGCTACCTTTTATCAAGAATTTGTGCCTCAGTTTAAGGCTTAGAATCCTTTAAGGACCTTCTGTATCTGGGGTCCCACCCATGCCATCAGTAATAAAAAAACCCACAAAATATTCAATGATTCTGTTTAGTGACAGCTTAGGAAAGGCTGAGCTTCACCCAAAATTCTTTGCTGTAAGAAGTAAGTGAAAAAGTAGGTTATATAAATTAATAGTCTGTGTATTTCCAATTAATTGTTTGAGTATTTCCAATAATTAGCAAGCTGTGTTAATTGAATTTTAAGCAAAAATTTTAACTTCAGAAAGATAACTGGTTCTTTGTGTGTTCCATCCTGCGGCTTGGTTACACTGTTTTATTGGAAATGGCTTATGTGCCTGAACATGGTTTCATTGCAGCTTATTATGTCAAATGTATTTTTCCTTCAAGTTTTTTCTGCGACAGTTTTAACTCCCTTTGCAGAGATGTGCAAAGCCTCTCTTCATTCACTGTATGAATATATATGTCTATTTCATGTCTGAGACTAATTCCAAATGTGATTGTATTTTTAAGTGAGCACTTTTGACCTGCTTTATTTGACTGAATTCATGATTTTTCATATAGTATGAAGTATATTAGGAATATATATCAAAAGCTATTATCTGAAATACATTCCTTCAAAGACATAAAGCAGGAGCAAGTCCCATCTTTGTTTAGAAACATCAGATTTGACTACTAGAGAGGTTTAAAATGAAAATTCTTTTGGTTTTTAACCAGTTTC
>VZUA01034330.1:15092-25292 GCA_013401035.1 Horornis vulcanius | reverse complement strand
TTTCATATGCTCGCTTTTATTATTTTTACTTCCAGGAATTTCTAAATACTTCCAAATTTGGATTGATTAAAGTGTTTTAACTTTTTCTGGAAAAAAAAAACCCAACAAAAACATGAATTAAATTCCCTGTCTACTTTCCCAGGTATTTACTAACTAAGGTGGTTATAGGCCATCTTAGTGGATGCATTCACAACACACACAGTCTGTGTGGCTCTTGATAGTCTTAACATATCAGAAGTTAGATATATCAGATTTCACAAGCTAAACAAACTTGAGCTTAGCAAGCACTTAAAGATGAGGGACCTCCAGAACAAATTGGGGCACAAGAAAGAGTGGTGAAGTCATGTGGATTATTAAACAAATGACATCTTTTCTTCTGAAACTCCAGAGTAACCTATCTGTCCTTAAGGAACGGAGTAGGAGCTAAGCAGCCACGTCCCTGCAGGGTGTGGGGTTTGGGGTTTTTGCCCTTCACTGCCAAAAGTGCAGTGCCAATTCTTGCATGTCCTGCTGAAGCTCAGCTCTGGGACTGGAACATGAAGCTGTGTGGTGGCCCAGACACTTTGAAGTGACATTTTTCAGATGAGTAAACTCAAAACCTTCTCTACCACCGTTCAAGGTTCTTTGGTGCTCTGTCATCTGTCTGTAGGTAGATGTAGGTGTGTTTCTTTAGCTAACTGTGTGCTCTCTCACTTCTTCCACACACAGTGTTGGTTTATGTGCTGAGCTTTAAATGTTTGTGCTGTTTATGCATGTGTGGTCCTATCTGGAATCTTCAGTCCAGTAATTTTCATTGCAGTGAGAGTTGAAGTGAGATGCTCCAATGTAGCTAATTTGTACCTTTGTAAGAGATTTTGGTGCTCACGAGGTCACTGTAAACACAAAAACTGAATAGTCCTAACCTCAGTGGAAGCAGGATTTCTTACCTTGTAACTGAATTTCCCCAAATAATAGCAGGCTCCTTTTCCCCCTGTTTGATGTTCACGTGTCCCCTAATAGGGAGATGACTAGGTTTGCTTACACTTCAGCCTGCCAAGTAGGTAGGCAGTGGATACTACGTGTGTTTTGACAGGCAATATTCTGAAATGTTTGCTGGCATCACCTCCCCGTGAATCCCAGGCTCTCTGTGCAGCATTTTCTGTGTGGGCAGGAAGAGACTGAGGTCAAGCCTGTAACTGCAGTTCTAGAATATTCTTCATTTCTGCCTTCAGTCAGAATGCCTGGCCCTCTTTTAATTATGTGATACAGTCTGTTTCAACAGTCTCTGTTTCATCATCTTGCTATGAAGAGATTTGCCACAAAGCAACCTCTGTGGCACAGGCCTTGGCCGACGCATGCAGGATTTGGATCATATTACCCCACAGAAAAGTTCATAGGGTGCTGAAATCTTCTCCTGCCTTCCCCTGTGCAGAGGTTAGACAGTCAATACCATTTAATGGTGCTCTTCCTGAGCTGCCACAGCCTCACACACGGGGAGGGATGAGCAGTTCAACCATTGCCCCTTTCCTCCTCATTGCCACCATTTGGGCTTTGTGCAGTGAGAACAGGCCCTGGCTCCACAGCAGAAACCCAGAGGTTCTTTCAGGAGTGCAGCCTGGCCCATCTGCCCAAGGAAGTTTGTCTGTCTGCCTGTCCCACTGACTGAGCACCACGGTGCCTAGTTTGCCTTTCTCTCTCCTGACCTCCTGACAACACCTATATTTTTCTTTATCAGTTTTATTATGTTGTGTTTTTATTTGTGCAGCTTTGGAGTGGTTGTCATGTTACCTACAGAAACTGGCCTGTTTATAAGCTTCATTGGGACTAACCCTGGGTTTAACCAGTGTAATAGCAGATGGGATGTGTAGTTTACTGCAGTCAGGCCATTGCACATAAGATTTTCGAGATTGGATGCTCTTCTGCTCTTTGCATCCCTTGTCTCAAGAAAGAATTCTTTCTGAGCTTTTTAGGCAAAGAAAAACAACCAAGACAAAGATACAACAGAATGCCAGAGACAACTCTTTATTAAATTAAAAGATAAGAAAGAAGCAGTGTCTCCCATAAAACACACTCATTAAAGGGCATTTACAAGCTCTGCCTAAGCCAGCACTTGTGCAGTGCCTTGGTTTTAGTGATTTTCCCCCTGCTCCAAGCACAAGCCCCAGTGTGCTCCTGTGGGGGTTCCTGGGGCAGCAATTCCCTGCACTGGGAAGAGCAGATGCTCACTGCTCTTCTGCTGGTGTTTGGTAGCCATGGGCACCCAGGTTGTTTCTTCAAAGATAAAATGTGACGTGAGTGTACAAATGATCAATAAACAGACTGATACAGAAAATGGGTGGGTTTTGCACAGGTGGTGTGGCAGGTTTCACTGGAGACTTGGGTTTCCTGGTTAGACACAGACTTCCTGAGTAACTCTGTGCAAGTCACCTGGTTTCTCAGTCCCTCATTTCAAAGTAGAACCAACAATGCTCTGAGGCTGTGACATTGCTTACCACAGTGACAGCCTGTGGCCAGTGCCACAAGAAGAGCTGGGGTGCTCTTTCCCTGCTCTCTGCTGCGCCAGGCATTCATGCTGCAAGCACATTCCAGAGTTTTCTAGACTTGCCTCTTGTTTGTTTTGCCACTCTGCAGTCTTGAGTAGGGCTGCACCTTGCCACCATGCACTCCCCTGCAGGGTTACAGCCAGTGCTGTACGGGAGGGCCCCCTTCTGCCTGGGCTTTGCAGGTAAAACCTGCTCAGTTCATACAGCTTGGCAGGCTGAGCACGGGGCTGGAGCCAGCTGCCCTCTGATGAAAACATGGATGGTCACAGTTTTCAAGAGTAAACCCTGTTCTCACTCTCATTCTGAGGAAGTCCTGCCTGTGGGGTTGTTAAAGTGCTCATCTGCAAGCTAAGGGTGTGAGGTGGCGGGGTCAATTGCTTGAGCAATTGCATCTCCAGCCTCAGTGGAGCAGATGTGACCATTTTTAGCTCTCTTTCCTCTTTATGTACATGAATTTGTTTCCTAAACTTTTTCTTTCTTCCCTAGGAGATGACCCACTCCTGGCCTCCTCCTCTTACTGCTATTCACACTCCTGGCAAGGCTGAGCAGACCAAGTTTTCTATCCCAAGCAAGGTACAAGTGGGCTATTACCAGTGACCTGATTAGCATTCTGTTCTGTTGAGTGCTCTTTGCTGGAGAGTTTATTTTTGTAATTGGTCCCACTTAAAAAATTTCTGATACTATTTTTAGTTGGAAATTCCCAATCAGACTGTTGCTACTAGTAGAGCTGCTTATTTAAAGACCCAATGGAAGCAAAGTGAGCTTTTTTATCTCCCTTGTTATAGAAGTCTCTCTACCTCAAATAAAATATATTTTGTTTGGTTTTCTTCCATCATTATTTGTGCAATGAAAAGGTTTGAAATGGACATTTTTTCCCACTTACTGATTAATTGCATGGTGAGGTTTTGGCTGCATAGTCAAGTTATGGTGACTGAAAAGGTGCCTGCATGTGAAGAGCACGATGGCATCTGTGTCCCACCCCAGAGGGAGGCACAGAGTCAGGCAATGCCATCCTCAGTGAAGGCTCAGACAGTGCCTCTAGTTCATGTAACACACACTGGATTGTTAAATTGTGTGATCTGAGGTTGCCCTTAGCCCAAATTGCATTATCTGGCTGTGATTCCAGTAGCTCTGCTCGAGATCAGGCTCGTACCTGGGCAGGTTCTGCCAGAGGTGTCTCATGCTGGCACCTGAACAGCTCTGAGCTGATGAAGTTTGGGGCAGAAGAGAACATCCCCCGGGTGGGAAATTTATACCATTCTGTCGTGGAGCTACATAAAAGTTTCCTACTAAAGGCAGGATCTTGAAAAATAGTTTATTAAACTGGTACTGCTTAACATTACAGTTCAAGCAATCATATCCTGGTTTAGGAGCTGGAATGTGATTTTGCTCTTACTGATTTCCCCGGTCTGAAATACAGCCACCATACTACGTTGGAAAGAAATGAAATTAGTGATAATCTGTGGTTTCTCAAACAAAACCAAAGCCAGTGCCCAGAATGTCTTATTTTAATGGAATGTGATAGTTACTGCCCTTGCACTGCCACTGTCACTGCAGTTTGCTGCGGCAGTGTGAAGCATCAGAAGTCATTGAATCAGAAAATGGCCTGGGTTGGAAGTGACCTTAAAGATGATCTGGTTTCATCCAGTTCCCTGCCTTGGGCAGGGACACTTTGCAGTAGACCAGGTTGCTCAGAGCCACATCCAGCCTGGCCATGAACACTTCCAGGGATGGGGCATCCACAGCTTTTCTGGACAACCTGTTCCAGTGCCTCACCACCCTCACAGAGTTTTTTCCTAGTATCTGATTTAAACCTCCTCTCAGTCTGAAGCCATTTCCCTTGTCCTGTCACTATATGTGCTTACAGAAAGCACATCTCCATCTTTCTTGTAGGCTCATAATTACAAGAGCCTAATCTTCATTGCAAATTGGGTAAAAGTCAGTTGAACCCTTTAAGGTGAACTGTGTGAATACAGATTTTTACCTGCTGGAAGCTGGGGTTATTTTTGTTTTGTTTTGTTTTAATTTATACCATCCCTTAATTTAGTGTTCTTTTTCTGATAAGCCCTAAAGAGACTGGTTTGAGTCCTGCAGACTGACACTATCTCCATTGGTAGAAGTATAAGCATAGGTTTAGAGAAGCTAAAATTTTGGGATTGCTTTTCTGTTTTTTTCAAATTTGGCTTTGAACTTTTAAGATCCACATGAAAGTTAATTTCTGGGCATGTTAAATGTTGATCCTAAAATTCTTGACCATATCACTTCAATAAAAAAATATAATTTTTTTTTTTTGAGTTAGTATTGCAGGAAATTGGCAAGCACATAAATGTTTCCATGTTTGCTAGTCTTTAAAAAAATACAACAGAAATGTCTCTTTAGAACATCACTTTAAATCAATTATGGCTGGCCAAATTACACATCTAGGACATAATATGGCTAGGTTGTGCTGCCATATAAACCAGAGTTGGGCACTGTTAGAAGTTTTCAATTTAGCTATTAAAATAAAGGTATTCTCATGAGAAACATACATTTAAAAAGCCTGATAAAAGAGGTGGAACTTATCAAAACAATTTATCCCTTTGACATTCAAATTTAAAGTGCCATGTTAACTCTTAGGGCATTATTTACTTCACAAGGGACTGACTGACAGCACAATATAATATTAGGAACTAATAATGCCCTAAGAGGAAGTGCAGTGAGGGCTTTAATGACTTTAACATCCTACAGAACTAACACTTCCAGCAAAATAGTGCCTGGCTGTAGGATGAGGTTGTAAATAACACCTTAATTTCAACTGATCAGACTGAGCTTGGAAGGAAAGCTGATGACAATCACTGTGGACTACAGAGCCTAGAGAAAAACTAAGCCAGAAAACACTGTGACATTAAGGAAACAGCTTAGTTACTGTGAGCCAACAAGAATCCTGGCGTTAGCATACTCGGTGTTGCAAGCCAGATTCTCTGCTGGTTTTAAGTTGTTGCACTTCCATTGATTTCATTGGATTTGGACCAGTTTCCATCAGGTGAAGATCTGCTTCCCACGTCCTAACAAATCCTCTGTGTCACAGCCCAAATGAAAACAGTGACTAGCAATAAAAGATGACTGTGTTTTCCAGGCAGTGAGATCAAAGAAAAGAAAGGCAAGGGCTGAGTTTAATGCATAGCTGCGTTCACGCTGCGTTCTGAGCTGTCCATGGCCAAGGGGAAGGCTGGGGCTGCTGTGGTGTCAATCTGTGTGGTGTCCCCATCAAGGGGGCTGGAGATTCACAGCAGCTGAGGACGTGCTCTTGAAGGGTCCCTCAGTGGTGCTCTGCCTCCACTGTTAGTGCTTTTTTAAACTGATGTCACTGGTGCTGCCTTAACAATGCCAAGATCCCTTCCCCGTGCCATCTCCTTCCCTGTTTGTGTAACGCCAGTGCCCTTAATCTAGCAAGCCAAGATATCTCTTACCTTCTTCATCTTATTTAACTAATGCTGACGTTTTGTGTGTTCTTCTTTGTAGGACTCCCAACATCTGACCTCAGGATACAATGTACAAAGTAGGTCTTTATCATCCCAGCCCTAACAGTCAGGGTTGGGTATTTTTTTTATTTTTTTTTATTTTGTCTGCTTAGCGTCGTTAAAACAAAGGCTAAAAAATTAATTTCTGTGGTGCTAAAGCAGATCAGTTCCATTTTTATTACATGTTATGCATTGTGGCATGTTGTGAAACCAAGTATAATTAGATGGGCTGACAGCTTTGGGTGCATTTTAATTCTACAGTAATCTTTTGACATTTGAAAATGTGTTTCCTTTGTTTGCAGAGTGGAGTGATCCAGCAGGGAAAGTTGCAACTAAGTCAGTGCCACAAAAGTCGTAAGTATTATTATTTCCAGCTTTAAATCTCATTTTAAATTTATCATAAAGAATGAGCTTATTTCTCCAAATAGGCTCTGCTCATAATCTTGCCCTGGTGTTCAGGTGTTCTCTCTAGTCCTTAAAAATTAGCCATAAACCAGTTTTATGTTTCCAGTGCTTATTACTGTTTCTTCTTTTTAAGCATTAGCTTACAGAGGTATGTGTGAAAGATGAGTTTATTAAGCAGAAATAATGCTGATTTTAGTTCTACAGCTTGCCAAAATTAAATCAATTTTATGCTTCTCTCATCAGATACTAAGCCTCTTACAATAGAAAATGCAACCCAATGAACAGATGATGCAGGAATTTTTACATTCATACAGTGAGAGAGAGTAGAACACATCATACAGAGTGATTCTGCTAGCTGGTGTTGAAAAGCTGGTCTTGAGTTTCATACACTTTGAAACAGCTGAAAATCACAGATGATACGTAAATATGACAGTTGAAAATTGTGAAAGAGCTAATTCTCCATTGTGTTAAACCATTTTTCTTTGGTGCTTCTCTGGTGTAAGGCTACAGTAGTGGAGCAGTGAGTGGAGACTGAATTGTCTTTTACTTTTATCCCAGGTTCTCTAATTTGCAAACTGGAGCTAAATAGCAACTTTGAGCAGCGGGCTATTGTTTTATACTTATGAAAATGTATGGGTCTGATTTCACTTCAGAGCTGCTGGGTTTTTTAGTGTCAAGTGTTCTGAAGTACTGAATGCAGAACTGCACTAGCTTAACTGACAGTTGTGTAAATACAATATGCTCATTTTAAATTTTTCTAGTGGTTGCCCTTAATCTACCAAAGGCACAATTTTAAAAATCCCTGTAGGGGAAGGAAAATCAATGTGGAGATGCCTACACAAGTTTTAAAAATGAATTTAAATATACTGATCCTTAGTGCAAGTTTGTGCACATGGAAGGGCTCGTTGGAGTTCAGTGACTGCGTGAGAGATGCAGGACTGGAGTAGATGTGGGTGCTGAGTCCATGGGTGTAACTCAGCAGGCTCTGAAGGTCCTTTCTTTACTCATAAACTCAAGTTAACTCAATGGAAATACTCATTCAGAGACAGTTGGTTGAGTAAACCTTTGCAAAATTGTGGCTGAGCGAATGATCAAATTTTAAAATTAAATAGGGTTGGGTTTTTTTTTCAGATTAAATGAGAACTGGATAGGAATGCTAATGATATTTAGATTAATTTTGAGGAATAGCATTTATGTATTAAACTTAGTAACAAACTGATTTTTGCCCTTTGCTGTTTGGTCTCCAGTAATGATTTGGTTTTTTGTGAAGACTCTAGCCAACTGTACCCACAGTTCTTGGTAACAGAACGGGTGCACTCATGTTTCAGAACATCAAAGTGATCCAAATCTAACATCAAGCCCATTCCAAAATAAAAATAAAAAAAGGAAAAAATATTATTGCATCTTAAAATAATTTTTCTCTAAAAGCAAATGTCTTTGGATTCCACTGTGAAAAATATTTTAGTGAGTGTACCATAAAAGACAATATTTCAATAGTTTGTAACCAACAGTAATAGACTTGTCAATCATGGTTTATAGTTATAAGCTGAATTTCAAAAGAACAGTGCTTCAGAGCTCAGTGGTATATAGTGCATTTAATGGTACCAAAGCTCTCTATAGGAAGCCTGATATAAAACCCGAAGACACTGAGTACGTTTTATGAACCAGTTGTTCTCTGTTCTGCTGCTTGATCTAAAGTTCCAGTACTATCAATCAGATTTCTGCTGCAATGAACTGTCTTCTTACGGTGGGTGATAGATTTTACACATGAGAGATCAGAGCTGCAATAAAGCTACTTTTATTTTTAGCTTCCAAATGAAGATCAGCTAACCCATTACTATCACTTTTTCTCTTTTACTGCAGAAAAATTGTTAAGGCAGCTTCTAAGAATTTCCACAGGGCTTTGGGAGGTTAGAAGGCAGTCCACTGTGAGGCTTGGTATTACGAGGCCAATGTGTTTCCTTAGATCTGTGTGTGCAGTTACCACCACCTTCATGGGGAATTGCAGTCCTTGAGCACATAATGAAATTAAAGCAGGAGCGGGACAGGAAGATGGAATGGTGTCAAGTAGAGCTGGATAGTGCAGTCCAAACAAACCCTGATGGGTAGACAGCTCCTGCAGTCGTTGTGTATTTTAATGATGGAGTGTTTATCAGATTGCAGTTGTATAAAGGAGGATTTGGCCTTTCTAACCTTGGTCAGGTTCAGGGATGTGAGGGAAATGACAGTCCAGCTTATCCCCAGTAACATCTGTTGCTGTGCTCTCAGCCACACACTGTGGTCCTACTGACTTCAAAACTCTACCCCCCACCAATTACGTATTTTGTCAATAGGATCTGTCATCTACATTTCAGTTTGATCAAATCTGGCTGAACCTGACTCTGTTCATCTGTAGGCTTTGCTAGAGTCCTTTTAACCTGGGTATGTTTCTGGCTGTTACACAACTTTTTTTCAGTTCTTGTGCAATTTAAGTGAAACCCAAATTGTCTTTTCCATTTACATTGGCCCTAGTGACAGTTCTGTAGATTCCACTGGCTTTGTTAGAGATCCAGAGGAGCTGGTAATAATGTGCTTGCATTCACCATATTGCTGAGTTATACCATGGCTAGTTGAGGGGTGAATGCAGAGCAGAGATACTTTAATTTCACGATGCTGCATCCTGCTCCAGCAGCCAGGCTGCCTGTTAGTCATTACAGAGTTCAGGTGTAGGGACCTTGGCATCATAGAAGATCAGACCAAAGGGATAAATGGTTTTTGCAAAATAACCTTTCAGGTGCACAATTCTGGGGGAAAAATGAGGACGACATAGTGCAAGGTGGATTAATTTACCAATGTGCTGCTGTTGTAGGGGGATGCAAGATGTGTGGCTTCTTGTCCAAGCAAAGCTTTCTTTAAAAATGGTTTAACACATTTAAATACAAATTTCATCCTTTTTTATAATGTTTCAATATACTTTGTTACTGAATAAACCCAATCCCCAGTGCAAAGGGTGAAATGGAAGGTAGTAGTTGGGATTGTGCAACTCTGCACCTATGTTGTACTTATAACTAACCTCAGATCCTAAGTTACACTCCAAAACCTTGAAAATGAAATTTTGAACCCTGATGTGCATGTATGTGTGTGTACCGTGGTGAGTTTTTACAGCTGAAATCAGGCCATGTGAAACTGCAGCACTTGTTTTCCCTTTTTGTAATTTCAAATTCACTGTAAATCTCCGCTGGGCATTGTGTGGTCAGTTTTCAGCCAGTCTGCTCTGATTAGTTTATTTTGAAGCACAGTAAGCAGGAACAGATAAGGTGCAACCAATTGCACTGCAAAGGATTTTCTGTCAGCTTCCATGAATTTGAGGGGACGGACTCAGCTCATGACTTGGGTTTCTGTTATATAATTGCCATTGCAAGTATGTCATCCTCAAACATCCTTTTGTTCTGTTTTGGTTGTTAGCATTTGGCCTTTGTCCAGTTGGAAACCACCCAGAACCTTTTTAATCAAGCACATCCTGTGTTTCGAAATCACACTGCAGAGTAGTCTTGGGTAGTTTCCATAAAAGCCTAGCTAAAAAGAAGAATGCAATCATAATGGTATTCTTCCCCTGTCATAAAATTACTTCCTATACTTACTGTATTAATACAGCATTAAAAGGCCTTTCTCATGGGCTCGGTGAACTACCGGAAACCATTAAAAACTTAGAGCAGCAAATTTTTATGGATCAGACAAAATCAACTTGTTTTATCTTTATGGAGTTTTTGTTATCCATCATACCTAATGGTACA
>VZUA01034330.1:0-14705 GCA_013401035.1 Horornis vulcanius | reverse complement strand
CTAAAGCAAGCAGCTGAAAAATCTTTTTGTGGTATTTCAGCAAAGATTTTCATAACTGTGTTCAGCACTGCTTTCAGTTAGGCCAGGATTTCACTTCACAGTTCCAAAAAAAAAATTCAAATAAATACCAGCACTTTTCTAATCCCAAATATTATCATAATACTTGATGGAAGCATGTTTGAAAATGGAAATGTGCTTCTCAACATCTAAATACTTTCCATAAGTGTCTAATGGCTTTTTGGAAGATCTCCTCTGTGTCAGGGACAGCCACCTGGGAGCATAGAAAACAAAATTTGGCAGCATGTGCAAGCTATGAATTAAAGGTAATTCACGGTTTGAAATGAATCAGCGTGAGGTCCTTATGAAGAGTAATCAGACATCAAGAGGATTTTACACCAAGTATTGGATATTGCGACAACAAGTAATGTTGTTATTCAGAACTATTCAGAACATTGAAATCAAGAAGCACTGATGAATTCTTAACCTGGAAAGACATCAGTTAAAAAAAAAAAAAGGGCCANATATGTTTCTAAAAAAAAAAAAAAAAAAGAAAACAGCAAAAAAAGGGATTCATTCAATGTTCATGCATAATTTCCAAAAATGTACCAGGAACCAAAAATGTAAAATTCATCTCCAACTGGCATTGGAGCAGGAGGCAGGTTTCTATTTATGTATCAACTCTCTCTGTCAGTGCTGCAGCCATGCTGCAGCCCAGGTGTGACACACAGGAGAGGCTGAAATGTTTGCATTGCTCATTGCAGGTTTTAGCTGACCAGAACAAAAGGTGAGAGCACCAGTTGAGCCCGCAGTGGTGACAGCCAGCTTTTTGTCACAGCCTACCTTCACATGGCCAGCCTGAATTGTTACACTCAGTGCTGCCTGTTTGTTAGAAGTAGGAAGTTCCAAAGATATTCCCTCTGGGTAAACTGGGAAAATCATGGCTACAAGGGCCACGTACAAATTGTGATAAGTGAAACAACAGTGGCGTGTAATTGGAACTCCATTAATCTTTAGAGAGCTCCAGTGCACTATATTAAAGAACAAATAGATGAAAATAGAAGGGTCTCTTTTGAGAAATGTCACTCGTGTTTCATATTTACTATTTTGTTTTGTAAGCTAGAGGTTTTCTTTGAATCCTTTTGCCTTGTAAGCTTTTGGGTTTGAAGCAATGCTAGTCAGTCAGGGCTGTTGTTCTGTTCCTCACTGCTGCAGGCTTTGCCTTTTGAGCAAAGTATGAAGTAATTTGAAATAAAATATACAAGTGTTTCCTATGGACAGTTGCCTATAGAAGCAAACTTGCAAAATTTCCGGCTGATGTGAAATATGTGAAAAATCCAGTGTCATAATTAAAAGCCCTGTATCTTTGAAGATAAGCCCATTATTCAAAATCATTTCTAAATTAGACTTTTAATTTGTTTTCATTATTCAGCTGGCTCACATACAGTTTAACCTCCCTGTCAAAATAAAGTTATTTCCTAATGCATTCTTTTCCATGATCTCTTTCTCCTGACGTGTTTATAAATCAGTTTAAAAAATTGTGGGAACCAAACTAAATTAATTCTGTGATATTTTGCTGATCCATTTTTAATAATTTTTGTTGCCTATCAGACACTTAGTGCCTTTAAGACTGCCTGAAACAAGCTAACCACCTGCATTCTTGCCAGCATTGCTGATTGCAACTCAAGTGAGCACTGAACCATTTGAATTTCCTCTGATACTGTATAACCCCCCATTAAAAATTCAACATTTATTTGCCCTAACTAACGAGCAGCAGTTGAAATACTTTGTTCTCAAGCAGGATGCACTCCTGTGTCACTGCCAAGTGCATGCAGTCACTGAACTGCGACCACTGAAATGTCAGCGTTAATAGAGAGAGGTAAAGGACACACTGTAACATGTTTGGATTCCTGATGTATTTCCCTGTCCGCTACATATCACTTCCCATTTTGGAAAGTGGTTACACTGCAAATCTGCCACAGGTTTCACTGTGTTTAAAGAGCTTTTTCACAGGCAGCAGCATGTGTTGTGCCTTTATGGCTCAGTCTCAGACTGACCTCCCATTTTACATTTCTGTGGGATGGAGTCACTTCCGAACTTCAGAGCAACTTCAAAGGTTCATTTTGAGAAACAAATGTACCCAGTAAATCCGAAAATGTAAATCAGGGTAGAGCAGAGGAAGCCACCACACTCAGTCCCTCTCCCACCCATTTGTTTTGTGACCCACACACTTGCTGATAAAAGACATACAAATGAACTTCTTGCTTGGCTTTCTGGCTGCCATAATTTGGACCTCACCATGCTCCCTTTGTATTAACTCTGACCTGTCAGTAAATTTCTGGTCCAGAGCCAAACCGTTTTTCTCTCTGGCTTTTTTCTTCCTGATGCCCTTTGCTCCAGTCCCTTTCATTCTTCCTGTCATTGCTTACTGGCTTTGTAGCCTTTGGTAGCCTGAGACAGAGAAAATTGTCACCCAGATTCATCTGCACCATGCTGCAAAATAGTCAAAATCGGAAATGGGTGATAAGTTTGAGAGAAGAATGGATTTTGCCAGGAAGCTTGGCATTCATAATGCCAAGAGTGGGCTTGAAACTCCCAATTTGTGTCCTAAATGCCCTAGGTAAGACTAACAGCCACTTCTCCTAATATTCCAGCTTAATCCTTTGCATCTTTCCTCTGAATCCCTCTGACAACGCCAATAATCCACCACATTTTTCTCAGCTTCACAGTCTCTATCCAGAGGAACATCTATTGCTACTTCTATTGCTTCTATTATCCTTTGGGCAGAGGGCTCAGCAGGGCTCCAAAGCCTATCAATTTTCTGGCCAGAAGGCTTATTTTTTATGAAGTGAAGTTCTCACAACACCCCACGGGGCTAGGCCACGCTCACTGCATTATCCTCTGTCTTGGATAGCCCTTGGAGCCACAGATTCAGAATAGTTGTGCCTTACAAGTGCATCCTCCTGAACGGTGAAAAAGGAAGATATTCCCTGCTGCTGGGCTAATTACTGCTTTAAATTCCCAGAGGAAGAGCTGCTTCGCTCACTTGTGTCCATACATCTCAGAAAAACACGTTTTGAGACTTTCCTAATGCTGCAAATGCAGCTTTCCAAGAAAATGATGTAGCCCAGGAGGAGGAGGGAGATGTCTATAGCCTTACTTCAGTAGGTACAAACCAATTGTTTAATTAATAGCCACGTTGTGGAAACACGGGGGGAAGTGATTTAGTTTTAATGAAATTGTCCCTTACTGGAAAGTCTTGTTTAGTCAAAATGCTTCACAAAAAGATCTTTACAGGTTTTGAAAGAAAGATGTTGACTCATCTACCTGGTATTGTCAAGGAAGATGTAAGTGCAGCTGTCAGGCTCATCTGAGTCTGCAGAAGCAGTAAATGTCTGCAGTAATGAGGGGATTGCTTTCACAGCTCTTTACCTCTTAGACTCTACTAACTATTTGCTTTTTGGGTGTCCCTGCTTACCTAAATGCACACAACTGTGTTTTAGGGACATCAATGTGCTTTTTTTGCAGAGAGAGGAATGCGAATCAGTGCTGCCCATATTTGATTTAGCATGAATTTCAACAGTTCCAGACAAATTCGAAAGCCTATACAAATCGTGGAGCTTCAAGTCTGGCTGTGTGCTAGACTGGAATTTTTTTGTTAGGTCAGACCTTTATCTCAGCTTCTTTTTGTGGCTCCTTATGGGGAGATTGAAGAGGAACTGAAACTGGTGACCTGTCTTGACCTTTAGTACTGGATTAAAATTCCAACTTGCTGCCATGGCAACGGGCCTTGAAAATTAGATCCTGACAGAAGCAGGGAGAAACTTAAAACTGCAACTGCTGCACTGAACTGAAGAAAGGTTGCTTACAAATGTCAGTGACAGGCTCTTAATTGAAATAATCTGCCCTTCCCTGTACAAAAAAAAAAATAAATAAATAAGGATGAGCTAAATGAAAGGCAAAAAACAAACAAACAAGCAAAATCCCCCAAAATTGTGACTTGATCTTTTTTTAGGCAAAAATCTCTTGCAATTCAGAGGACATGCTGCTGAATCCAGCAGACTCTTGGCATTTGAGGTGGCAGCAAGAGAACCTGCATGGTGAGAAGGGAGCCAGACTTGCACTTGCAAAGGTCTGAACCCCCCAGATCAGACTGGCAGCAGGAGCCAGGCAGTGGCCAGTGTTAAATCACAGGTTAACTTCCTATTTTCTTCTCCTTTAACCTGACACCAGGGATCAAAAGAGACATCACAGTGTCTTGTCTGACTCCAAGGATCCCTGCAATTATCTGTTCTGTAGATGGAAAGGGATAAACATAAGCTAGATAGTGCTGTTTCAGATCAAATGTGATAAAAGTTACTCATTTTCCAATGTAATCAATGCAACAGTCAGAGGGAGATAATAGTGCAAGTCCTTCACTGCTAAGGGAGGTTAAGTTGGTTTGGTTTTTTTTTCCCCATGGAGAGCAGAATGCAGCTGTAGCCTGAAGGGAGAATGTGCTGGGGGTCACCTAAGGGATTTCCTGCTCTTCTTCCCTTTATCCATGATCCCCCTCATCCCAAAATCAAATAATCTTGAAGATCAGTTTGCAGCACAAACTCATGTAAGCCTGTGGCTTTCCTCACTCTCCCCAGGGTCCTGAGGATGCTCTGAGGGTCCTGCTCACCTTCCCAAGGTCACAAAGGACCAGAACAAGCCCCCATCCCACAGGGGAATGCTGCATCCTAGCTGCATCCCAGGCCTACCTTTCTAGAGTCCTGGAAGGGATTGCTGGCTTCTTGACAAAGAACACACCAAAACCCATAAAAATGTAGATTTTACATATCAGAAGAAGGATCTTTCTTAATGGACAAATGGTGTTGAATTGGATTAGCTGTTCTGTAGAGTTAGATAACTGCTGCAGAACCGGACTAGACTGTAGGTACCCTATAGAGCTAGGTGAAAATTTAACAGCTATGGGTAAAATTTTGGGAAAGATAGTTTTGCCAAAGCTTAGTGTCCAAATCCCAAGACTGTGTTTGGAGTCTTAAGTTCAAGAAGAAGGTATGCACAGAAAAATACTACCTTTAGTTTTCTTAAGACTGCACTGCCCAAGTACTGGATTTTTTAATGTATTGGTATAGCACAGAGGATGATCCAGCAGGATCAGAGGAAGTGTTGGGGATGTTTACAGACACAAAATTTTGCTTAATGGGGCTTGTATTGTTGATTGCATGGTTTAGAGAAATGTTTATCACTAATAGTATGCATTCTCAAGGCAGATAAGCTTTAAGCAAGTGCAGGTTGCATTGAAATAATGCTTTATATTATCTTAACAAATAATGCAATATTGTCTTAACAAAACCCCCATTTCTGGAGTAGACACTCGATACACAGTAGAGAGTGAGTAGATGAGCAGTTTTCTAGCAAGTGAAAATAAAAGCCACTTAACATTTCTCAGGCTCTGAGTTATGTGCTTCAGACAGTTAAAAATAGAGGCCATTATTTGAAATTTCAAGTGTCGAATTAATTCCTCGAGCAAGTTAGTTACTTCAGAGGAGTTGCTGTCAGAGATGAATTTGGCCCATCCAGCTCTACACTTGCCACTGTTACCATTTCCTGCAAAACACCACTAATTCTGCCTTAATTACTGTCAGACTGGACTATGGAGCCCTGGAGTATCTGGCAATAAACTTGTGTTTTGCTGGGAGGGCAGGTAAAGAACCATTTAAATAGGTTTTTGAAATAAGCATGAAACCTCTGAAGATGTACTGTTGTAGTGCAGACTGTATATCAAAAAATATAAGCATCCAGTTGCAACAATGGCTTTGTAAACACATTACTGAGCAAACTATGAAAAGTAATCCACCAAGGGGCTGTTTCCTTAACTCATAAGCATGAAGTTAAGAGACCAGTGCCATAAAGTAGATGTGTGCTGTTAAAAAATACTTCCTTTTATGTGAGATTATTTTGTGTTAAGCCCAATAGATGATTCCTTTTTTATTTTTAGATGTATATCTTTCAGTACTTGAAAATGCTTGTGTTTAAGGGAAAAGTCAGCTGTCCTGAGGAAATCTCTGAATAATTCATTAATATGTGAGCACGGGGCAAACCGTACTTGAGGATAGAATGAAAGTACCCCCCGTGCACCTCACGTGGGCAGAGTGCAGCAGTCCTGCCACAGCTGTCCACGGGCTTTTTGTGGAATTACAGTGTTGGGAGGGATAATGAGAAAAGCCTTCAGCACTGTCATTCCTTTCAGCTGCCTGCAGGCATGGCCTGAGGGTGGTCAGAGCTCCCCTCCTGGGGCAGGCAGAGCCTCCTTGCTCTGGAGCCCAGTGGTGCCTTGGTGAGCTCCCAGCTGCTGCAGGGCAGCAGGGCTTTGGCTGCTTCCCCAGGAGGAGCACGGTGTCTTGCAGATGTTTTGGAGGCCACAGTTCCTAACTAATCTTGGCACGTCTGTCAGTCATGTGCAGGTCGCTTGCCTCCGTGTCAGAACCCTGAAGCAGCTCAGAGCAGCCTGCTGAAAATAGAAAAGGCATGAATAAAATAGGAATAGGAGTAGGAATAGGAAGAGAAATTGGAATAGAATGGAATAGAAATTAGAATAGAATGGAATAGAATAGAAATAGAATAGGAATAGGAATAGGAATAGAATAGAATAGAATAGATAGGATAGGATAGGATAGAATAGAATAGAATAGATAGGATAGGATAGGATAGAATAGAATAGAATAGAGCAGAGCTACAGGAATAGTTCTGGGCCCTTATTGACATCCTGCCTCGTGCCTGCCTGGCTGGGGAGCCTTCCCAGCATTCAGCAGTCAGGGATGATGTCAAGAAGAAACAGGAGATCACAGCCAGGGTGTGGTCTGAGCTGTGGGTTGATGAGCTTGTCTTGATGAGCATTTACCCATCGTGTCTTTCAAAGCAAGTAGCAGAGCTCCTGGGGACAAGGGGAGTGTGCTCAGAGAGCGTGCATGTCCCTTTCAGAGGGATTTTGTTCAGGAAATTTCAAAACTTGAGTAAGAAAGGGCGTTAAGTGAATTATATACAATCTAGATATGGAATTAATCTGCTGTAGCCAAAACCCAGTAAGAGCTCATGTATTGCCAGCTGCTGAAATTATTTGCATTTTTGTAACTTGTGCAGCTATGCAAACACTGACCTGAAAATCCCATATCACCTTCCTTCTCCAAAGGACAGAACTTTCTGTGTTCTTTTGCTTTAGCCAAAGTGCTAACCACTATTCTTCTTATTATTAATTGACTCTTGTGAGTATTAAAAAACCACACAAGGACTGATGTTGCTCATATCCCTGGTAATACATGGTACACAACTCAGACTGATTAATACCAACCAGAGAGCATTCATTGATTTTGTTTGCCCAGTATAAGGCACTAGGAAAAGTACCTGTTTAGGAGATTAGAAAAAATTTATATAGTTGAAATCTCAGGTGTGAATGGGTGAGGTGCTGTCCTTAGAAATAATGATAGACTGAGATTTTTCAAAAAAAAGGCCAATATATCAGCTTATGAAGATTTTGTAGGACTCATTTATTAGTATAATGATACTGTGTTCCAGCACTGTTGTGTTTCTGGAGATTGGAGGCCTTAATAATCAGCTGCTGTTCTCTAGTAAGTTTTTTAAAAGTCCATTCTGATAGGTAAAATTATTTTATGTGTAGCCTGCAGAACATGTGCCATGCATTGTATTAAAAAAAGAATAAAGCAAACACAATGAATCTGTTAAATCATAATTTCTTCCAAACGTGAAAAATTTGCAGATTTAAGCTCATTGAATACACATTTAAGTGATAAATGATAATGGCTTGGAAAGAGTCATTATGATCTATTTCATCAATAATCCACATTTTTTGCCTTGTAACTACACCAAGGATGAATATAATGAATACTGCCTGATGAAAAAAATATTTTGTTTATGAAAGAGAATCAGAGAAAAGAAATTCTCAGATTAACAAATTTAAATGGTTGTTACTGTTTGCTTACACACTTTGTACATAACAGATTTTTCCCATTATTAATATTAATAATTTACAGTTTCAGAGCTTGTACTCAGGAAAAAAACCCCATGTTTAGTATCTGAATACTCAAACTACAGTTGTTTTCACTGGGTTTTGAACAGCACAAGTAAGCAGAATGAGGCAGGGGTGCAGAATTAAGCATTCAGGATTTTCAACTGCAGATCATTCCGTGCTCCAAGCCCCACAAAGTTTCTGAGCAGAGTGCAGCAGGTTTGTCAGAGATTTGTTTCCCATGCAGAAGCACATGCCTGTTTTCTTTATTTAGTGTGTGCTGGGATTTGCTGTGCCTGCCCAGGACAGCCCTCAGGGGCTGCAGCAGTTCCCAAGTGCATTCACTTCAGTCCAGATGGTGCCAATGTGTTCTGGCACTCGCAGGCATGCACCTGTGGGAGACCTGGTGGGGCTTTGTCAAGAGAACCTTCAAATTGTGCTAAAACAAGATTTCCTGCTGTGGGAAAAGGAGGGGTGATGGCAGACACAAGCGTGCTGTGTTTCCAGCTCCTGGTTGCAACCTCGTGTGCTTGTGATCTCATGCCTGACCAGGCTGGGACTTCAGTGGCAGTGGCCTTCAGGATTGAGCTCCTGAAAGCTGTTTATAAAGCAACTCTGTTTGGTGTGAGGGATGACAAATTGGTTTTCTGTGGTGTATTCCAACTGAAATCAGGAGTTAAAGCTGAAATTTTTGAAATCAAGTTGGTATTTTCATATGTTACACCTAAAAGCTGAATCTGCTACAAGTGTAAGCTGTGGTGGCTTTACTGTGTTGCTGAATTAGCAGTGGAGCAGGATCCCGGTGCACTTAGTCAGAAATATTATCTCAGTGAATTTACCAGAGTCATTCATCTGAAGGACATGAAGGTCCTTTTCAAGAGCCCTGTTTCTCAAGTGTTTCTGGGCATTTTCTGTTTTCTGGTAACATACCATTGCAGATTAGCACCCTGGAGCTATTTAGCAACAGAAGACTGTTGGAATGTCATCTGCAAAAAAAGAGCAAGATTGAGTTTTAGGGCCTAGATAGTCCTCTTAAAAACATCCATGATTTAGGTAGTTCTCTTTAAAAAAATTTGCCTGTTTTGCTCTTTGATGTTACCTAGCATACAACTCCCACTCTTTCTCTTAATTTTCATCTTTTAAGTGCCTACAATCTCAGGCAGTGGGTAACTGTGTAAATGCAGCATTAATAGTGTCCTGCACTGCCACAATGTTTTGAATTATAGAGGTGGAGGGCTTTTTAACATTGACCACATGCTCTATGTAAATATTCCAGTAAAACATAAGTTTGCAATGAATTTTTGTATCCCTTCTTTACCTGAAAGCCATATGCTAGCTTCTCCCTAAAGCTTGTGGCTCAAGTGATGTCCCAAAGTGCCCGTGAGAGCTGCTGTGTCCCCACAGCCCAGGGTGGCCCCAGGAGCAGGACAAGGTGCTGGTGATGCCTTGGGAAGGCTGAGCTGGAACAGAGACTGGACAGAGCCAGAGAATAAAGCAGAGATTTATTAAAAGGCCTTTAAGGACACACCTTGGGCAGGACAAGAGGCTACACCAAGGTGGACCCAAAATGGTCACAAAATGGATGAATAGTCATGAGGTCTCACACTTTTTTAAGTTTTGGTCCGTTTGCTTATTGGGGTTGAATTGTCCAATTAGATCTTCAGGTTATGCAGTCCCATCCTTCTCGTTTTATCTCTTCAGCCCCACCCTTGTTTGTGCTTTTAGGACTGAAAACTTGTCCCAGTTGTCCTTGGTGTGCAGCAGGAGAAGGATTTGTGTTGTGTCCCTGCTGTGTGCAGAGCTGAGTGACCCTGGCTGTGAGCTCAGAGCTGCACCCTGGGCAGCAGAACCTGAAACACAGCAAAGATAAAACTTCAGGCATCACTGGGGTGCCTGTGCTTGGCCCCATGTGCTCCAGGTAGAAACACCCTTTTGGCACACCAGGGGACACGGCCTTACAGCCTCAGAGGTGTGCAGGGAATTCCTGCTCCCTCCCTGGCCGCCCATGGGTGCTGCTTTGGATAACTTTTTTGGATGCTTTTCTGCTGCTTGGATAACCTGGCCACTCCAGCTCCAGCCTCCCCATCCCTGCAGCCCCACCAGGCTCTGTTATGGCCGGGCTAATGACTTGAAAACTTCTCATTAAATGCTCCTCTTGGCAAAATTTGGTTCATAGAGGGTCTCAGGGAGGAAAGACGGGGAAGGTTCAGTCCCAAGTGTTAAAAAAGCAGCTTTATTTTTAGGCCTTTTTCCATAATACGATTTCTCAAATGACTGCCTTCTATTTAAATTTGAAAAGTTTAGCCCTAAGTTCAGGGGTAGCCCTTGGGCACTAGGGTGGAAGATCCTTGTAGGTATTACAGAGTGATTATTGACAGAGTTTAACTGTATTGACCCTGCTCTCCTAATTCCTAAGAAATTTTCTAAATGTGCTCTTTAAAATCCCTACAAAACACTGCAGATTTTGGGTAATTCCAGAGCAGGACCTGAGATTATTGCTTTATTATCTTTCTTTCTATCCCCTTTCCCAGACTGACCAGTCCTCTGACATTTCTTTTCCAATATATTCTAAGCAGAATTTGTGTGTTTGTCCTTCCTACATTGATCCAGCACATCAGATCTCTTCTGTTGATTCTGGCACTTTCCACTCCTGCTCTAGTCCATTTCAGCAATGGGCTTGCCTAGGCTAAAAATAGTAAAATAATTCTTTTTTTCAGCAATTTGATAGCTTTGCCAATGGGTTCAGTGAAAACAGATGACATGTTTATTCTTGTATTGACAACTGAGAATGCTCTGAAAGTCTTTAAACTTTCTACCTCTCTGACTTCCCTGCATCTCTCCTCCTCCCAGCACCCCCCATGATGCAGTTTCTTGCTGGAAGATTGACTTGACTCATTTTCCCCCACTGTCAACCTTGAGGGATAAAAATCCTGCTTGAATTAGTAAAGAAAAACTGAATATTTAATTTCTGCACAGGATTCTGGGGTTTGATAACTTACAGCTACTCACCATATGAATTAAGTACAGTTTGTGCTTAAGTGGTTTTTTATGAGGCACTGCTGAGGTTGTTAATAGCAGGTAGGTTCTTCAGGTTTTAGAGAAAGTTACTTGCTCTGAAGTGATTGAAAATCAAGTGATATGTGTAAGAAAATATGTAGGATTTAGGTAGGAAATCATTCTAAAAATTAGAAGGAGTTTTTTTCCTTATTTACTGTTTCCACCTTCCTGGGAAATACCTATATCACATTAATACTCAATATGTCTAGCAAATTACCAAGGAATTTTCTTTAATTTCAATCTTTTGGTATAATGGCATATTAGATGCTTCTTTAAAGGGTTCACCTAAATTCATACCAAGTTTTAGAGTTCTCTCATATGTGAGTTAATAGAAAAATATTGCCCATAAAACATTGTCTTAAATTTTTTTTTTGGTCATAAATTGTCACGGAACATTCATCTGAATATTGAGAGGGAATATTTACTTAGAGAAAGCAATTAGGTACTTTGGGTGTCTTCCTGTCCCCTTTTCCATTTGTTTCAGGGGGAAAAAAAAAAAAAAAAGAAATCTTAGGTTAATTACAGAACTTCTCCCTAATTTTCTCCAAGTAAGATGTGTGGTTGGAGGCACAGAAGTGTGCAGAGGAACTCCTCTGGGTGGTGGTGATATTTCAGGTTGGCAGCACAGGAGGTTTGAATGTTGCCTGTGTAGTCCTCACAAGCATCCTCATGAGTCAGATGTTCAAAGAAGAAAACAGGGGAAAGCAGGAAAGAAAACAGGAAAATCAGCTTAACTGTGCCCAGCCAGCATCAGCTCTGTTCCTGTTTCTGGTGCAGCTTTCTTTGAGAAATTGCCCTAGGCTAAGGTTACCAAGTTGAGGTGCCTGGTAATGGTTATTGTGCAAAACTGAGTTGTTGTTTCCTGATGCACAGACTGCCTGACAACTTTGTCCTGCCCAGGTGATGCTTTAAGTCAAAACAGATCCTAATGATGTCACAGTGCTAGAGAGAGATGTGCAGATGGTGGAGGAATGAGCACGGAATACGGGAGATGAACACAGATGTGTTCAGGGGGAAGATGAAATTGTTGTTAAGGCATTAGATTGGTGCTTAGGGGAATTTAATTTTCATTAACAGGGACTTCCTGTATGACCTTTAGGAAATTGTGTCTCAGTTCTCAGTCTGTAAATACAAACAATGTTTTTTTTCCCATTTATTCCCTGCGTTTTCAGTTTAGGGAGTAGAGTTGCTAAGGCAAGGATTCCTACACTCTGTGTTTGTACTGACCTCACACCAGGGCCTTCTCTCTTGATGCAGTCTCTTGTCTGTGATACTACACAAAGTTGTGCTTAGGGAGAGGAAAAATGTGAAATTGCAGAGAGGATATGCATGTCACTGGTTAAGAATTTACAGAATTTAATACGGGATGATTAGAATAAACCTAATGAAAACATTGCCTGTTATAGACTAACGTTGTTGTAATTTCTGTGGACCTCTGACTGTAAGAGGCTTCTGTAAAAAAAAACTGTTAGTTTAATCTCTGTTAAACTCTAATAGGACTTTTTACATAAGCTGGTGTTTAGCATGCATTTGGGATGAGTGCATTACCCACGAGCAGTGAACTCACAAGTGAGTTATGCGGGTAATCCCAAATGAGTGCCAATAAAACTTTTATAACACATAGCATCATTATGGAATTTGTTTATGCCACATATTTTACAGGGGGAAAAGCTATTTTGGTCATATATTAGAGAGTTTATAATTTTTTTTTTTTTTCTGGTGCTGTTTTTCACATCCCTCTGCCTCTAAAGCTGAGCCAAGTGAATACCAGCAATCCTAGAAGGAAGGGAAAATTAGAACAAACACATGTTTGAAATCTCTCTGAAAGTAAAGCAAGGGCCAGATTCTAATCTCCTTACTCATACCAAACATCACCGTTACCCCCTGAATAACTCCATGGATTTCTTTGGGACCATTTGTCAAGTGAAGTGCTATTTGACATGTGTGGCAATACCCAGAATTGGCTCAATCTAAACTAGCTTTTTCCATTTAAGCCCTCCAAAGCTTGCTGTCTTTGGCTGTTAGAAACATATATTTACTTTTTTTTATCTCATCAAAAAGAATTCTCACACTGCTTAGAAGGGTTTTTTCAGCCCCTTTTTAGAAGAGTTGGATGGTAGGAAGCAGAATCACAGCACTTTTCTAAAGCTGAGACAGAAAGGGGTGGCTGGCACAATAAGCACGCTGCTTCCCACCCCATTTGACAGGTCATGTTTGGGCAGCAAAACTGAGGAATTTGGGCCTTCCACTCCCACCTGCTGGGATCAGCAGCTTTGCAAAGGCCACCTCATGCAACTGGTACAACACAGGGAAAGCTGTTGCACTGATGTAACACCCCTGTCCCCATCACTTCAGGGTACTGGGTACCGTGTCCCATATCCAGTTCCCCTCCCCTTGGGAGTATTGGGAGTAGTTGTTTCACCTCAGACTGGAATCCTCTGTCTTCCTTGGTGCAAACACAGAGCATTCTGAGAGAGAGTTTCTCTGACTCTCTTTGTTGTTTCCTGTTGCTGTGTTAATTTTATTACCAAGATCAAAGATCCTGAACTGGTAGGCATAAGTCAACAGAAGAGCTTGACTTGACTTTATTGAGAGCAGGATCAGGCCATAAACATCCTGGGTTTGTTCTTTTGTCTCACATAAAATAACTGCTCCGATAAAATGCACTGTCTGATGATGGCTGATCAAGCATTGCTGCTCAAAGCTCCACGTGTAACCCAGCTATCTTCACATTAACCTCCTGCTTTCATTTCCTTGCTTATGTTGAATAGGAAACCATTATTGAGCTGCAGTGTGATGTTCATAGAAGCCATTTGATTAATTGACTGTGCTCTGAACTCCTGCGACCCGAGGCTGAAATGTAGCTCAGACAAAAGTGACAGAAGCCCAGCGATGGGTTGGGAGTATAAAAGAGAGCCAGTGCACTGTCCGTGGGGCAGCCCACATTCATGGTCATGTTTATCCTTGTAGAACTTGCTAAAAGTAAAGACAGATGTCCAGCTTATCTCATGAAGTCAGTATCAATAATAAGCACGGATGCTGCTCGCTGCGAGTTGAGCCTACTCCTGCTGTCACTCTGACTTTATGTATCCACAGGGAGAAAAACTGGAAGGCAGGCAAAAAAAAGAAAAAAAAAAAAGTATTGCCAGAAATCCCCGTAGGCTATCTGAGAAGGAGCGGATGTGTAAAGCATTTCTTTCTGCATAAACATTTAGAAATCAAGCTCTCATAAGTCAGGGATCCACCAAATGTGGTGTGAAGAGGCAGATGAAGCCTGCCTTCTGGCATGGCAGCGCTTGCTGATTGATTTGGAATGCAGAAGGACCCGTTTTATTTTTATTTTAAAATTTGAACCACATCTTAATACAAATCAGGTGAAAAAGAAATTGAAAAATAGCAAGCCTGAGATTACAGATGTGCCAGCTTCATATTGTTCAGTTTAGCTGAGGTCATAGTCAAGCCCATCAAGTTCACATCGTTTAGTGTGCGGCCACTGAGGTAATATTCAAACAAAAGAAAAGCAGTCAGGATGCTGATATGCTCCTGCTTTGCCAGCTGGCCTCATTCAGCTGTGCAGAGCACACTGGCTTCAGCTATGTAAGGAACTTAAATCAGTAAGGAATACAGGTTTTTAAAA
>VZUA01034328.1:12365-25198 GCA_013401035.1 Horornis vulcanius | reverse complement strand
AATTAAACCAGCATAAAGTAACTAAGAAAGCACAGGCAACCACAACTGAAATAGCGCCACTTACTCTGCACTCAAACTTTATTGGGTTTACTCACACCTGTGATAGATGTCTGACATGCACCAGGTTTCCCCAAGGCAAGGGGGAGAATATTTTATTGTTAACAAATGAAACCTCCTCGCATAGCTCAAAACAAATCTAGGTAGTAGCAAATAACAACATATATTTAGTCTTTATTATAACTCTTTCTCCTCATTGTAAGGTCAGCTTTAATAGCCATTTACTTGTGTCTTATAAAAAAAGGGCAAAAAATCATTCCCCGGAACTGTTAACCATTTGCCTCTAGGAAACACCACATACCATGGGTTTCCACTTTACAGGGAACTACACTGCTTTTTGTCTATAAAATTAATAAATCCTAAATTCTGGCAGGAAAAGAACTAATAACATGACTTGTTTCCAAGTTCCTCTCAAGTACTATGCTATTGGGCAGTTGGCCCAACATCACAGCACTTTGTTACAGTTTTAAGCCAACCATTCACTCATTCCATGCAGCATAGGAGCCTACCATTGCCTCTTCCAGTAAAACCTTTTCCTCAGTGGACTTCAGGCACAAGCGAGGTGGAGATACACTAGTGTTGTAATGGAAAACATCTGGTTCATTTGATAGGAAAAAAAGAGGGAACTGAATTTAAATTAAAATCCTCTTGAAACTTTGAACTGCAAAACAGAATTTGTGTTCTGTTGAGAGTTTAAGCAACCTCGTACTATCAGCATTAATTTCAGATCTCAAAAACTCATGGGAAAAATAAAGCATTTTTAAAAAATCCTGTTGATGTGGTATTTTGTTTACTTAGAAGGCATACTTGACAAGAAAGAGACCTATAAAATTTTTTAATTTTTCTTTTTTTTTGACAAATATGTTAGAACTGGTGGAAGAACTATTTCAAACAGAATTGTGGAAGCAGGTTTACTAAAGATGGATGTGAGCTCCAAGAAGAAAATATAAAGAGCAAAAAACTAAGGAGAGCATTTAAGTGGTGCTGGATTAAGGCAACTGAGAATGTATGAAACCAGGAAAAAGTCAAAGATCAGAATATGAGAAAATTGAACCCTACTGGAATTGCAGAGGAAGCTACTAAAGGGATTAAAAAATTAAAGTAATGAGGAACAGATAAGACAATTTTTAGCAACATTTCAGGGACTAGATTCTAAAAGGCAAGTGGTGTAATGTGGGACCACAGTAAATCCATGTAGTGAGGGTAATGAAGATTGTAGGGGTAGTTTAAAAAGTAATAAAGTATAACAATTCAAAAGCTTTGGCAGAGGTCACTTATACAATCCTCATGTTAGGGAAGCTTGAGTATTGTATGGCCTTCAGGTAGATATAAAAGCATAAATTTTATTAGTTTTGAATCATAAGATTTTATTTACCAATTAACTTTACCATTAAGCTTTTCATTATTTAGAGAAAAAGCTACTACTTTTCAATNGTCCACAAGCAATATTAAAAAATATTACAAAAAACATTATCAATTAGTGAGCCAAATCAAAACTCATTGACACAGAAAAACAGGTTTACTGAGTAACTTACACCAGTCTGGTGGGTTATCGGTTTCTACATATTTGCATTAATGAATGCATTAATATCTCTACCTTTTCTTTCTCCTTTATGAGGAACAAACATAGCTGCAGATCCTTCTGTAACAGAATTTCTTGAGACTCCAGCGAAAGGAACAAAATTCTGAGAGAGAGAGGTGGGAGTCCACAGTGACTCATCACTACAGTGCAGAGAAATAATGAGGTGAATCAAGGGAATAAAAAAGAAGAAAGGTAACAGGACCTGTGGTTTTAAATAGGCAGTTTCACAGGCAGTGGCAATGTGACATGGGGAGGAGATAATAAGTAAAGCAGAAGACCCCATAGGAGCATTCTGAGGTCTTGAATATTATCTTCTGAATTGTTTTTTCAAAACAGGCAATATTGTGAAAAAGCTACCAGTTTATAACACAGAACTGCACAAAATGCAGAATGAACACATTGATGAAAGGGATTGTAAATAAACAGTAAAAATCTGTAGACAGGAAATGCAGAGAAGATATGGCTTGAGATTTACACAAAGAAAGCAACATGAAATGAAAGCACATTATATGTCATTAGGTGTAAGCTGAGGGAAATATAGATCGATTATTTTAAGAGGAAGAGTGAACAAATGATGAATAATACTAATAATGTCAAAAGATTTACTGCCTTTTTGATATGAACCTTTGGACAAAAAGATTAATCGCAACCATGCATATAACAAACTTTGTAATAGAGCAGTTCAGGTGAGCAAACAGGTTACAGAATAGTTAGAAATATGGGAGGTATTCAAGACAGTAAACGGGGTGGATTTCAATCAACAGTTTTAAAGAAAGTAGCAAAAGGGAACTGTGAATCATTTGCAATTAGTTACCTAATTTGAAGGGAGAGAGACAGAGGTGTCATCAAAGGCTGGAGGGCTTGAGAACAGTAAATATAAATTTAGTTATCTTTTTTCTTCAGAATGAGGAAAATGTAGGACTGGACATAATCGATCTGAAAAGATATTGTGGAAAAGTATTGAACAGTCATACAACTAGCCCCTGAAGGAAATGTGACAGGAAACATCCCAAAAGGAAGTACAAAAGCATACCCCGTCAAAATAATCTCATCTTCCACACTGTAGAGTCAATAGGGAAAGCAAAAGGTATTTAAAATCTTTGTTATGGAAATATACTGTAGCTAGGATTATTTTACAACAGTGAAAAGGTTGGACAATAAAACTGATTAAAAGTGTAGTGTTCAGTAGTTTCTGGCTGTACCTATCAAATTCTTTTATAGGTTTGTTCTGAGTTTTCACTAATAGCTTGAATGCTGGAGTAGAGAGCACACACAAATAATTGCACTAAGAACAAGCTGGATGACAGGAAGCATTTAGGAAAAGAAACTACCTTCAGATTTTTTTCTCAGTTAACAAAACAATCCGAAATTAGTAAGAGAAAATAAAACTAAAGAGGAACAAAAAAAGTTAGAAAAATTATAATGGTTGGGTTGAAAATATAATAGGAGGCTGAAAGTAAATCTATATATTTTAATCTGACATGAATCAGACATGCCACTGTAAGAGTCTTGTTTTTCTGCTGCCACACCTCCTCCCTTTTGCAAGGGCAAAACATTGGTATAGCTACTCTGCAAACCGTGTCAAAGACACAATGTAGGTGAAAACCTCTTTTGGCAGATTAGTTTTCAGTTCAAATGAGAGACATGAGAATCGAGGGAGGACGGTTACAGAGGACTGACTTATTATAAATGTATTCATATTTTAAGCTTGATTCACAATGTAATGTTATTCTAAAAAGTTCCAAGAGGAAGGCCAGATGTAAGACATCAGAGACAGCAAGTCACACTGATCAGTGCCTGTTCTCCAGCCCTCCATGGCAGCTCAGGAAAGCACATCTAAGAAAGGGGAAGATGTTGTGGAAGGAGTCCAGAGGAGTGCAGTGAAGATAAGTCTTTGAAAGAACTGAGGAACTCCTAGCATTGATGGAGTTGGGTCAGAATCAATGTTTTACAGTCTTGATAAGTTGGAGCCTATTTCAAGTACCTCAGGTTCCTTATATGCTTGCTTTTATAATTTTTAAAGTTTATTTTAAACATTTTATATTTAAAATTTTATTTAAAATGCTTTGGGTATTTTGAAAAATACTTCATTTTTTGAATTTACAAAAAACTGTATACCTATATATATGCTTTATCATGTCCTATTATCTCTATTCTCCATAACACAGCAGCATCCACCAACTGTCCATGTAACTATGAGTTACATTCCAGGAATCTGAACTTAGTCTTATATATGTTTCTTCATTTTCTGAATGTTTTCCCAAAGGTTTCATGTTTAGAAAACCTTATCACTTTAAAATAGAAATTAACACATTTTTCAAATAAGGCCATTTTCAGTTGTTTTCAACAACAGAGGTGTTGGCAAAATTTCCATATGTAAGACTTGAAAATTACTGCAGAATTACCAGAAATCTTCAGAGAAGATGGTGATATGAAACAGTGGTACAGGCCGACTCATGACATCTTGACTTTTACAGCTGCTAAGGGTATATTCAAAAGGCTGCTGAAATAATGGCTAAAGAACTCCACTCAAAGGTAGTTTGCAGCCAACAATAAACTTCTTGGGTAAAAAATCATGAGCAGCTGCCTGGAAAGGTATTTCTGTGAAACCTGTGTAATCAATTTTTAGCTTACTAGTCTTAGTCCATTTGTGGGACTCCTGGGAAAGACAAAAATAAGTCTTTTGACATGGTCCTCCCCATCATACTTTTCTCTAAATTGAAGAGATAGAGTTTTAAGGGCCTGACCATTTGGTGAAGGAGGAATTGGTTGGACAGTTGCATCCAGAAGGCAGTGGCCAATAACTCAAGTCCAGATGGGCATCAATGACAAGTGGCATTCATCGCAGGTCCATATGGGGGCAAATGTTGTTTAATATCTTTATCAATGCCATGGACAGCAGGACCCTGTGCAGCCTCAGGAAGTTTATAGACAATGCCAAGCTGAGTGGAACAGTTGGCACACCTGAGGGACTTGATGCCATACAAAAAGGTTTGGACAAGCTCAAGAGGTGGGCCCATGGGAACCCCATGCGGTCCAAGGTGCAAGGTTTAGCATTTATGTCAGGGAAATGCTCAGTATCAGTACAATCTGGAGGATAAACAGATTGAGAATAGCCCTGTGAAGAAGGGCCTGGGCTACTGGTAGGTGGGCCAAGAGTGTGCATTCATAGGCCAGAAAGTCAGCAGCATCCTAGGCTGCATCAAAAGCAGTGTGACCAGCATGCCAAGGAAAGTGATTCTACCCCTCTGCTCCTCCCTTATGAGACCTCAACTGGAGCATTGCATCCATCTCCAGAGTTCTCAGCACAATAAAGACATGGAACATGCTGGAATGGTTCCAGAGGGTCATGATGATAAACAGAGGGCTGGGACACCTCCCCTATGCAATGAGTCTGAAAGAGATGGAGATGTTCAGTCTGGATATGAGAAGGCTCTGGGGAGACCATATTGCAGCTTTAGAGGGGGTTATAAGAAAGGTGGGGACAGAAGTTATAGCAGAACCTGTTGTAAAAGGACAAGCAGTATAAGGATGGTGAAACTCCAGAACAGGTTGGCCACTGCGAGGTGATGGATGTCCCATGCCTGGAAATACCCAAGGTCAGGCTGGATGGAGCTTCAAGCAATGTGATCTAGTCAAAGATGTCCCTGCTCATTGCAGGGGATGTTGGACTAGCTGACCTGTAAATGTCCCTTCTAACCCAAATCATTCTATGATTCTGTGATTTGACGAGACTGCTAAAGGGCCTCCAAGGGCTGAGGTGTGGGAGGGAAGGCTGGGAGGAGCAGTATTCAGTCTTGGGAATTGTCATCCAGTTATCTCTTCAAGCAGAATGTAAAACCAAGATTGAATCACATCATATTGTATTGGAATTATTTGTCTACTCATAATTTCAGCATCCCACTTCAGTGTAACATAGTAATATTCATTTTACTGACTCTGCTAAAATTCTGGAAAAGCTGCACTCTCTTTTGTGAGGTGGAAAAAAAAGGAAAGGGAAAAAAAAAAAAAAAAGAGAAGAAAAGAAAAGAAAGGCTTTTGAGCTTCCCTAAAGAAAAGAGACAGGAAAAATAGTTAATCCCATTTCCTGTTTTACTACAAAGTGAAGTCGATAAGTATATTTTGAGGGTTCAGTCTCCAATTTCCATTTCTTTAATTTGCACCTCAAAGTACAGGAAAAAGAGCCTCAGCCAGGCCGAATATAAAATGTGTTCTCAGTCCCAAAAAAGTTCAATGTTTTCTTGGCTATTGTTCACAACTCTGGAACAAGCTATTCTGTTGGCAATTGTTAGGGCTGGATCAATAATTATCTTTGTCCTAATGTTTTGCTTAGATGGAAGCAGGATAAAGAGTCATTCTTGCCTCCTTAGTGAAGAAAACAGTGAAACAAATAAAAGGAAAAAAGAAAATTTTATTTATCAGAAATGTTTATTAAGCTGGTGATTACTACAATACCACCAAGCATCACAATAATATTAAATACTCTGGAGGGACACTGGGGTTTTGGTGATCTGGGATAGGGAGGAAGTTCTCTTTCTCTTCTCCATTTCAAAACCTCTTTCTGCATGGCTGGTCCCACTGGGGGTGCTTGTCACTGAGGGCAGTGGAAGCTTGCAGATCCCAGAGACAGCCCCAGTCCATGCCACAAGCACCAACTCCCTTATCCCCATGACAGGATTCCTCATCATCAGGAAAGCTCTGCTCAGCCATTTTTAGCTGGTGCTTTCTGTCAGCAGGAAAAGTGAAGAGAGCTGAGAAAACAGAAAAGAAAATGGTGAAAGTACCTAATAATTTTCTAGTAAAAGAAGGTTGCCTTGAATCTGTACAGGTAGCTCACATGTCCATTCTCCCTTTAGTAAAGGCAATTTGAGTAATTATTGAGTTAGTAATTTGGCATCTGTCTTTCTGACTGCTTTGGTCTGAGCTGCGAAAACCAAAATGTGATTTAAATGCTCATAAGTTTGAAACAGTCCAGGATCTTAAGTATATCTTCCCAGTTTTCCAGAGATCTCCCCCTCATCCTGCCCACAGCACAGAACCCTGCACCAGTCCCTCGGTGCCATCAGCCCCTGTCTCCAGGATGCCACAGTGGGGTTGGTCTCCAGCTCCCCACAGCCCAGCCCTGCCCAGCCATGAGCTGTGGGCCATGCTAAGCAGGGCCCAGCTTCTGTCTGCCCACCCCATCTCCAGGGAAGTGTCCAGTATCTGGGGTTGGTGCTGTCTGGTGTCCCTGGCTGCTCTGCTCCCAGCTGGGATGGTGAAATGGGCCTGGCTGCCCATCCCTGCCCATGCTGATGAGGTCTTCAGTGACTCCCAAGGGAACTCATATCATTACCACACCTGTATGTAGACACCTGCATTGCAGATAAATAAATGCAGATGTTTTAATCTGAAGCTAACTCTCATTCCTGGAGGTCATTTCAAGAAAATGTCTGGTATGAGGTTTCCTGGACAAAATATCTGTTTGACTTTGACTAATGTGAAGTTTTTATTGGTGATGTGGAACTTGATATAGATCAGTACTACTTCATAAAACCCTGCAGTTTTCCTCTGGGTGAAATACCCAGACTTCTGAATCATTCAGCAAGACGAGTAACATGACCCTGTCAATCAGCTCTGTATCTCCTAAAAATCCATAAAGGTTTATTAAACTTTTGAAAGGCAATAGTTTCTCTCTAATTCTATCAGAGGCTTTGTTTCTCTGAAGCGACCAGCAAGAATACTGGAGCAGAAGGATCTCAGAGGTGCAGCTAAAGTAATAAATGGATAATGATGATTTTTGTAAGATCTCCCATGTTTTCTGACAAGTTCTTCTTTAAGACTATATGAGCTCTGTATTTCAGTTGCATGCTGTCTGTATTTCACTGCATGGAATTATTTTATAAAATAAAAATCTTATCTGGGAACCACAGCCTGCTCTTAAATGCATTGACTCTTGGGCAGAAACAGACCTAACATATATTTTAAAATCTGAATGACAAGAGCCTTGCTAGCATTTTATCAAGAATAGGTTTTCAGTCTGACATACCACGTTTACCTTGTGTAGAAAAATAGCAATAGTACCACTATAATCAACTAGTGAGGTGTCATACTCCCAAATGGATACAAATCACAGTTTATGCCCATGAATAAATGCTGCAGCACCATAATTAAGAGGGGCAAGAGGCAATGCCTTTATGGTCTGGTGAGCAGTGACTTAAGCTGATGTACAGCTTTCTCATTTTTTCTGAAGGTGGTGCTGCTGATAGCACTTGAATTGTCTCTGCCTGTGTTTCTTTTTTTTTTTTTTTCCCTCAATTGCCCTCTACAGAAGGTTAATAGTAGGTTTAGAATGCCAAAGTTTTGTAGCCAGTGAATCACCATTTCAGATTTGTCAGTTAGTGATGTGAAACCAGCTGCTATTTTAAGTGGAACATTTACACTTGCCCTCCACCTCACTCCACAGTTGCTCTTCAATTGTATGAAGAAATTGTTCATTCTGTTTCTTCTGCAAGCCTTCAGAATGTCACTAATTTCTTATTTACCACGAAATTTTCATCTTGTATAAGTAACACTGTAGAAGCATTACAGTTATCCTATATGCTCTGCACTGTTCTCACAGCTGGATAATGAAAGAATGAGTGATATCCAACACAGAATTAAAATTCATAAGTGTGGAACTTGCTGTAGACATAAAACTGCATCCTGTCTATAAATATCGTGTAATGATGCTGTGAATTACTATACTTAAGTTATTTCCAGGTTAAAAATTCATTACTCCTGCTATGAAGAACAATTACAGACAGATTAGTAAAACCAAGCTGATTTTACAATTATTATTTTCTTCTGACAGTCATGCTATTTGCGTTTTGTATTTGCCTCAACCTAGACAACTTTTATTAGGAAATGTCAGCCCAAAGCAGCTGCAGAGAGTCAGCAGCTGAGATTTGCATTGGTTTCCTTATGTCTTCTGGGGATTTTCTGCTCTCTGCTGCACATTATAAATATTAACATAAAGGAGCAAGATGAAGTTTTAGACATTTTGATCAACCTCAGGAGGAGTCACTGTCGACAGGATTTGACCAAAACCTTCTGTTCCTAGACCAAAGAGGGAAATGGCTGTCACTACAGAATAGTGACATTTTTAAGCCTGCTTGCTCATCTTTTTTTTTTTCTACCCTATCATTATGATACTACATCATATATGCTCCTCTGATCTCCAGTTTCTCTCTGCTCACAGATCATTCTACATTCAGCTTTTGATAGGTCATTGCAATAGTGAAGAATATGCACATAGTTCAACAGCTACAGTGTCATTTTTATAAGTAATGGAAACACAACTACTTTAAAATAACATCTGACTCCACAAAAGAAAATTTACGTTTTCATTAATTACTTAAGGGAAACATGAAAATATGTTCCCCAAATTATAATTTAAAAATTATGGCTTTTAGTTAGCTTCTTTGTTTTTTCAGGAAGAACATTTTAACAGTTACTCAGCTTGAAATAACTCTCTACATGATGTGAGAGAAAAAAAGATCTCATAAGTGGAGAAACTGATGTACTGTGCTGCTAGTGCTGCCAACTCTTATCTTGTCTTTCAAACTATATATCAGTTGTAAGTAATTGAAGCCCATCAAGAGAGACATTTTAATATATCTTTCAAAATTCAGTCGAGATTTAAAGAACCCATTGTTGACATCCTTTATTTAATAGAAGAGCTAGATAATATACATTATTGTCTTACATCCATCATCATGGTACCTAAAATCATGGATAAAATTTGTCATTCAACCTGAAGACATCCTTGCTAATTCTAAATGCTTAACAATTCCAAATAACAGGAAAATGAACTTCTATCCCTTCCACACAAAATTAACTCTGATAAAGACTAGGTAAAAAAATAATCAGACTAGTATTAACTACTTTCCACTGCGTAATTATATATATTTTTAAATTGTGACTGACATATATTGGTACTCAGAATAAAATGTTATTTATAATAGTACAGGAATGTAAATTACCCCAGATAAAGATCACTTGGTATAGAAAGAGTTAAGCTAGTCATTTCATCAAGGCTGAGAATTCCCAAAAAAAAATCCTGAATACTTTTTAAGAGTATATAGGATCACCAGATACATCAAAGTATTATTTGAAAACAAACAAGTATCTGATTTCTCTTTAAACGTGACATAGATTCATTCAGTACTTGAATCTTTGTCACAGGTATCGATGAAGGATAGATATCCAAAAGCCACTGGATTGATTCTCCATTTTAGAATCAGCATTTATACTGTTTTTCCATCATTTCTTAAGCTTTCCAAATTGGATTACAAAGGCAGTATTATTAAAAGCATACCTTTGGAGAAAGTCTTTACCTGTATGTACTTTTTTTTTCCTTTTGCTTTTCATCTTCAAAGTACTGAGGCAGATTAAATAGCCAAGAATAAACTTTTCTGAACCTTAAGAATGTTTTGTCTGGACTTGATTCAAAGTTAGGATTGATTCTTTCAATCATTAATTTTCTTTCATAAAAATGAGTTAATTCCTCTCAATATACCATGCCTGGCCATGAAATATACATCAACAGAGACACATATCTTAAAAATATTGAAGTTCAAATTAGTAATTGCTNTAATACTCTATATTGCCTGGTTGTGGCTCTATTAGCTTGCCAGAATGTTTACTATATGCATACGTTGATTTACTTTTATAAGACGGTAGTTAGAAAACTGCCAAGAAGGGAAAATAAAGATTCTCAATAAGCATCCTGCTGGTAAACATTTCAAAGGCACTATGAAAAAATATCTGAATTATTAAGCTATTCCAGGGACCAGTCAGGTCATTTCTTTTCTTAACACTTAAGAGCAGTGAGATCAGAGGAACAGTAACATAATAAAGTGGTCATTTTAGAAAGAAGGTGGACGCTTTATTATGCTAGATTAAATTTTGAGCTTCTGACAGTGATAAAAAGGGGCAAAATCTGTAGACAAAAACTTTCTACTAAGTACTTTAGCTCCAGTGAGGATGCAACTGACCATAATTACCTATTCCATGGTTAAATTAACACTGTGAAAGGTGAGAATCCTTATGTGGTACAAACTCTGAAGAAAAAATATCATTTTTAAACTCCCATTTACAAATCAAAGCTATATTTAAATGAAGGTCAAACCATCAGTACATGTAGACAATGGTTTTAGCAAAGCATTTTGGTTTTTTTCTAGCTTAAGTGATCACTAAGATTGATGACCAGTAAAAACAAATTGCACTGCAAGATGAAAGGACACATATTTTTACTGGCTTTGCATTGGAGTTTTTTTTTCCTTCCTGCTGTTTTTTATTATAGTCTCCAAAGGTTATAAAGGAAAAGTGTTTTTTAAATGTTTTTCTGTGTTTAAACTTCTCTCTTCATGAAGCAGATTGGCAAACAAAATCACTGCCCTCAAACTTTGATACAATGGAAATGAATTCTATTGAGTTAGTTTTCATAAATTTTCTCTCAACAGACAGAAGTTCTAAGAAGTTTGGGCCACAGTTAAACTACAGGGATAGGAGCCTCTCAAAATCCTGTAATTAGCAGCCACAGGATCTTTGTAAACAGGTAATGTCAAAGGAATCAGAGGCAAGCTAGCATGAAATAGTAAAAACAAGTGGCTTCAGCAGCAAGTAATCAGCATCACAATAGGGAATATTCAGGAAACAAAGAGAATTAATTTTGAAAGCTTTAGTCCTTCAGACTAAAAAACAATCCACACACTTCTGCATATCTTTCAATTTACTTGTGTGAGTAGGAGCAAGTTGACTAGAAAGTGCAGAAAGTTGAAGAAAACTTGCAAACAATTCCAGTTGCTGCACTGATGTTAAAGTGGCAACAAGATCAAACAAGCATGCAAATTCTAGGAATAAAGCCATGCACAGTTCACATAGATGCACTTCAAATCAGAAGGAGTATCTAAGTGCATGGGGACTTAGGAAAACCAGGATCAGAACATAGTACAGTCAAAACAAAGGGAATTTAAAGGCCTAATTCTCTACAGTGACTTTCTGAAGTGCTGCGTAGCAGTCTCAGGAGGTGGGCACAACCCTTTATAAAAGAAGAACAGAAAGACAAAAAGGCTCTAAACCTAAAGTACTGCTCAGTAAGGAAGCTGTTCTGGTCAGAGAGCAGAAATCAAGGCTCTGTGAAGGCAACCAACGAGAAAGTAGTGGATAGGTCATGGAGGTGTCAAAATATGTACATTAATTAAACACATCGTAGCTTAGGAGAACGCTGGGTACAGAAAATACATATCCAAAAAATCTTTGGGATTGCAGAGGAGCCTGAAGTATTTTGATCTCTGTCAAAATTCAGGATACTGATTCCATAAGTGAACAAACAGTAGCAAACTCACTCTGATGGTACCTTCATGAGATCTGTGTCTCAGCACTGAGAATGGGAAGGACTTTGTAAAAGCAGAACTATATGAAAGCATATGAATAAGGTAATTTAAAACTCAAAGGGATATACATGACTGAGCAAAGTATACCTAAAAGGTTTAGCTGAGTCTGTCATGCAGTATTTCAGCAGCTTTCTATATTGCTATTGCACTAACCTGCATTAACTTTGCTTTTCACTTTTGTCCTGAATGAGTTCTCCTAAGGAAATAAGACACATATACGGAACAAGGAGTTGTTCTGTAGGAAAAAAAAGAGCAAGGTCACCCCACACTGTGTAGAAAGAGGCATTAATGGCATCTCAGTATCTTCCAAGAACAAACNAGGTAGATTGAGTACCTGATCCCAATTTTATGGTGCATATAAAAATACATATTGTATACATAAAAATATGCATTACATTAACTTTAAACAAGACACTAGTACTTTTGAAACCAATGGAATTTTCAGCGTACCTAATGACTTTAATGTTTGGGACACAGAGTAGCCCTTTTTGTCCCACCATGATGTTCTCTTGCTATTTTCTGACAGCCAAAGGCATCATATAGAGAGGTGCATAAACTCCTTCTGCCAGAGGACTTGCTTCATATTTGGCTTTAGCCTACTGTTGGTATGGGTTGCTCATGCTACAAATTTCTTTAAGCAGGCATGGAAGCGTTGCACAATTCAACTTCCTCATATTCCATCCTCTTTTATCCTAATGCCCAGAGGAATCCTACTGGTTTTCGACAGGTATTGACAAGGATGCCTCAGGATATTCTGTTTCTGCCAGGCAGGCCTG
>VZUA01034327.1:10538-25238 GCA_013401035.1 Horornis vulcanius | reverse complement strand
AAAAAAAAAAAAAAAAAAGTAGTAAAACCAAAGAAAGACAAGTGATGCAGAATACCATTGCCTACAACCCACTGACAGATTCCCACAGCAGGCCAAATTCCCCCAGTTTATACACTGGACATGGTGTTCTATGGTATGAGTATCCCTTTGACCTATTCAGATCAGCTGTCCTGGCTGTGCTCCCTCCTGGCTTCTTGTGCACCTGCTCACTGCAGAACCTGAGACACTGACAAATCCTTGACTTAGGGTAAGGAGTATTCAGCAACAACTGAAACATCAGTGTGTTTTCAGCATTATTCTCATCCTTAATCCAAAACACCTCATTTTATCAGCTACCTGGAAGAAAATGAACTCTATCCCAGCTGAATCTAGGACAAGCTGTCCATCCCTCTCTGGTAAGCTTGACAGACTGTCCTAAATCTTGCACTTCTGACAAAGAAAGTTCCAAGCAGCTCTGGATGCAAACATTTCCCTGAACTGTGGCATCACTGAGAGTTTGAGATGCTTCCTGGTACAGCAACATGAGGTCCTGAACTTGTGCCACATGGATTTGTACTTCAAGGAAACAAGCTTCTGAAGATAAATGCTTAGAAGTGTTTTCATAAAGAAGGTTTTTAATTAACTTTTTTTTTTTTAATTATTTTTTCACACTATAAAATGCATTTCAGAGGTGAGATTATTGGTTAAAATATGAATCAGCAGGTTAACAGCTGCACAAATTTCAACTAGCAGCTAATTACCACTGGTATCCCTTGGGCACTGATACTGGGCCAAGAATGTTTAAAATCCAAATTAATAACGCAGGTGGGTAATATGGAGTCTGCTCTCAGCAAGTTTATGGATAATACCAAACTAAATGGAATGACTACTTGATGGCAGGAGGAATATCAGCTGGCTGGAAAAAGTGGCCTGAGCCTGGCTGTATTAGTAAAATTGAGGGAAGTAGTACTTTCTTTTTGGCAGCTGTGAAACCAGACCCATTCTATGTGCTTTGAGCTCCCCAGAGCATGGAAAATAGTGGCCTAATGAAGTCAGTCAAATGAAACATCATTAGAGAAGGTCGAGCACTCAAGCACTTACCTATAACCAAAAGCTGGGAGGACAGGGCTTGTTTTGCTTGCAGAACAGTCTGGGGGAGATCATAGTAGCCTGTAGTAGCCTACAGCTACTTTAATGGAAGAGTAAAGGTGAGGTAGAGATGGACTCTTCACCATACTGAGTAAGGTGGGTTAACCTCAGTTTGTACCTTTGAACTGGCTGTGTGATGAGCAGGCTGGGCCCTGCTGCTGTTTCCTCAGTAGCAGAAGTCTGGGGGAGATCATAGTAGCCTGTAGTAGCCTACAGCTACTTTAATGGAAGAGTAAAGGTGAGGTAGAGATGGACTCTTCACCATACTGAGTAAGGTGGGTTAACCTCAGTTTGTACCTTTGAACTGGCTGTGTGATGAGCAGGCTGGGCCCTGCTGCTGTTTCCTCAGTAGCAGAAGTTAAGTCCTACTGCCCAACTTTCCATCACTATTTCCAGCACTTGTGTAGTACTGACTACCCCAGAAGTACTTTGAACTCTACAAAAAGGTGCACTCAGTGACATAGTCATAGAGGTAGCTGCAGTTCAACATCATTTGATATTTTTACACAATTCAAATGGAAGTTTGCAGATTGAGTTGATGGTCTAGATAATTCCTAGTAAGCTTTCTACTCTTTGAAGTTAAGTGAAAAAAAAGTTTTGTGCTTGTATATTTGTGGTATGAAAGGATTGCTCTACTGTAAAATCTTGATTGGAAACAGAAGTGGTCTGAAATAAAAAATTCAGAAAACACTGAAATAAATTGTAGTTGATCAGTCCTTATTCAGGTTAGGTTAGACTTAATGCATAGAAGAAAATAATTGGGCTATTTGCATACAGCTTGCATTCTTGTAGCTCAGATTGCTGAAGCCAGCAGATTTGCTGGGATGCCAAGTCATGCCATTTGTTAACGAAGGGGGAATAGAAGGTCTTATCCAGCAGTACACTGAGGGTACAGTGACCATTCAAGAAAAATATGAGATCCTTCATTGCTTCACAGAAGGGATTTGGCAATTTTGTTCAATGAGCTCAGTGGCCATGAAATTGCAGCTTTGAATCTCTAGGAGCAATAATACGACCCAAGACTTGTATATCAGGCTGTACAAAATTACAGAGAGAAAGTTTCTGGCTAAAATTTAATCCAAAACTAGCTTGTCTTTACTGTCATTCAGATCAGTAAATTTCCTGTGTGGAATAATTTTTTAGTTCCTGTCACCAATAGCTTATGTGTTTTGATTCTGATTCAGTATTTATTGCAGTAACTATCTGAGTGGGTGGCAGGGAACAGGGAGGAGCTTGTGATATTTTTGATGGGAGAGGTTGTGTTTGTTCAGTTGGGGGTTTGGGACGGGCTTGGGGGGTGTTCTAGATTTTAATGAAGGAGACTGGGGGCAGGAAACAACATATAAATACATACAAATATTTGAAGGACCTTCAAGCAGGACAGCTTTTTATTCAGCCATTGGTAAAACTGCAGAAAGTTGTAGAGAAGAATTAAATGTTAAAGGAGCAGCTGGAGTAGGGCTGGAAACAGTATTAGCAGCAGACTGATCATTCAGTTCCCAAGAAAGAATCTTGCTATCTAAGGCTCTCCAAACAACACACAACTCTCAGCTTCTTTTTCAATCACGGTGATAGCATTGAGTGTTATTAACCCTGCCGAGCAAATTGATTACATGTACTCAGTTAAGCAGTGGTTGCTTTGAGTAGGAACAAAACTAGGGCAGGAGACTTGGAGGCAGGTCTGGACTGCCTGTTCCAGATGAGGAAGAGGAGTGTGAAGAGTCATGTGGATAGTGTCATTTCTAAAATCTTAGAAGTGGTTTAATTTTAAACCTGTTTACATTTGACCTATTCGGTTGAAGAAATTCTTTTTTCATTAGTCTTCTCTTGAAAAGATAAGCTTCTCTGTTTAGAGATTAAATGAGCTGGGACAAATTTGACCAAATTGCTTTTCCCAAATGTTTATAGGCTGTAATGGCACATGCTGGTCTAGAGAACATCACCTGCATGTTTCTTTAGTTGGAGTTTGCTTTCTCTTAAATGCTTATTAGTATATTAAAAGTGATGATTTTGTTCTTGTTAATGTTTTAAGTGCCAGGGCTCTAAGCAATATTTTTCCCAGTGTTTTGCTTCCAGTAGTCCTTAAGACCCCTTCTAATTTATTTTTTTTATTCCCCTCTCTGAAGAGCATTGTGAAAGCATTGTCTTCTGGCAATTTTAATCTATTCTTCTGCTTTAGCACTTTGCCACTTTCATGTCTGTTCTGATATCCATCCACTTCATAGCATATCTGTTGCTTCCCAACTGAAGGACTCTTTTTGAAGCATGTGTGTGGTGGAAATTTCGTGGTCAACTCTGCCCATGGAAGGTGCTTCCCAGATTGCTGTTGTTTCTCTTTTTCAAGCTGATCAATGAGGCAGGAAGCAGCTGCTGTAGGAATGTTGTTGAAAGCATGGAGCCTTTTGCATTTTATGCTGACAGTCAAAACTTTAATCACAACCAGCAGTAACGATTAGTGTCACGTGTTGCCTACTGTATTAGTTGGCTGTGCTGTCTCCTGTCTGATTTCTGGTGGAAAGATGACCAGAGTCTGGAAAAAGATGGAGGAGTGTTTTTCTTGCTTTGAAAATTGGCATGAAAACCATGGGGACAGAGATCTAATGTTTGTTGGATGGGCCGAAAATGAATTTATAGTATAAATACCATGGAACACTTTTAAGTTAAATTGTTGTGAGCTGTCCTCTGATTCCTTGTTAAATCAGGTTACCTGAAGTCATGGTTGATTTATAGAGGCTTCTTGATTTATTTGGTCTTAAAAGTTCTTGAGTAACTTTTAATACACTGTCCTTGTTTCTCTTGTATTCTCTGTTATTAAAGTTGTTGCTGTTAGTGTACATTTCTTATCTCGTTGCTGTTTCCAGGAAATTGTTCTTATCTCAACCATGATCTTTACCTTTTGTGCCTCGAGTTTTCCTCTCCATCCTCCCATAGTGGGAGGGGAAAGGGGAAGCAAGAAACAAGCAAACAGCGCGTGCTTTGGAGCGTTTCAGTGGGAGCATTAAACTGGGGAATACCATTCCTAAACCACAACATATGCACAATATAGAAAAGTGACTCAGGAGAGCTCTCCTCTATTTTCCACTTCAGTAAGAAAATCTGTCACTCCCTCTGCGAATTGGAAGCCTAATTCCCCTTCCATACACCTTACTCCTTAGCATTTTCCTCTGGATAATGTAAAACTGGAACTATCATGCAACTAGAGCAGGTAACAAAGAATTGAAGCACAGTGTTTGAGCATGCATTTTCTGTCATGAATTGTCTGAAATGTGTTAATTAGCTGCTAGATGTAATGGCATTTCTTTCTAAGCTGCTTTTTTTTGGAGTGCTGAACACCACCCTTAAATGACTGAACACCTTGAATCCTCATGTAGGGACTCAGAGTTACAAACTTAATCTCTGCCTGAGGGTGTTTTCTAGAAAACTTCCAAGCTCTCACAGGTGTATTATGTAATGCACCAGTCACATATTGGCTGGGAGTTGTTTGCATCCGAGATACCTACAGTTGGTGTTTTTTGCTGAATTTAAATATTTTCTCTTGCTGATTGTCATTAGGGTTGTGTATGTTGGTGGCCTGTAGTGAGCCATAACATGAGTTAATAGGAAATGGCTCAGCTGCCAAACTGCATAAGCAGCATGAGGAATAGCAACAGCTTTCAGTTGAGTGACCTCTACTGACTTGGGGAAAACACAGCTTGCTCCTGGCTGTGTCTTTGGCTTTCAGTGTTGCCAAATCCTTGCCAAGGTTGTTTTGCTTGGTCGTTGGGTGACTGGTATTCTCTTGCCACCCTTATTCAATTATCAAAGTGGAGGAACATTAGCCATAGAATTGTAAAGTCAGTTGCAAACTCCTGGAAGTTCAGATTTCTTGACTGGGCTTTTGGTTCAGCTTTGTTAATTTGTTAAGATATATTTGTGCTTTAGGAAAAGGATTCCCAGAATATATGAGTACACATTACATGAGGAAACAATGGCAGGAATAAAACTTTTCCACTAGCAAATGAGCACATTGGCTAGTCTTGTCATACACATGGGCTTAAATACAAACCAGTTTTAAATTGCACTAATTCTCTATATATGAACTATAATGAAACTTAAGTGAAAACAAACCCTGCTGCTGTTTGTTTTGTTTGGATATTGGCAGAGCTTGAGGCATGTTTCTTCCTCCTCTCATAACTATTTCAATAAAGTGCAGACAAAATTAACAAAGAATTACCCTGTCCCTGTTTATAAGTGAAAACAGGCATCTCTGAACTCTCTATTGTTAAGGTATGCACAGGATTTGCATAACATAGACTATTTTATTCCTGCTGTAGAACTACTTTTTGCAACCTCATTTTGGGGGAGATAAATGTGGAAAACTGGGTTTAGGTTTTTCTTTAGGAGAAAGAATATTCCTTTCTTAAGAAGAATTAAAGTAAGTGCAAAAAGGCTTTGAAGATGGTATTGGACATCAGTCTGATTTCTAAAGAACTCCAGAGTTAGAGTGTTTTATCAGCATCATTCACCCTGTTTTTTTCTCCCTCTGTCCTACTGCATCCTTACCTGAAGTCACCGTTCTGGCTGAAGGGCAAAAATCAGTTTATGCTACATGCTGACAGAACTGACAGCCCATCAAACAACATATGAAAAAACTTCAAGTGTTCAAAATACTTCCTTCTCTACTTAGCCTGTGGCATCGTGTCTTCACAGTGGTTTTCATTTGCCTTCATGCTCTCAATGTCAAGTTACTCTGAGCCCTCTGAGGAGGGCCTGTACTGCTTTAGCAGCATGTTAGAAGTGCTGCTTTGCATTGCCAGCACCTCAGATAAGTGTTTCAACTTCCTCCAGAGCTGTGGATTGGCAATGGAGGTTTGTCGTTGCTTAAACTTTTTGAGAATGAATTTCTTAGTTAAATTACCAAATTAATTAAGAAACCATTGAGCCTAGCCTTAATAGTGTATCTTCAGTGCGAAGATGTTGCCTTTTGTACTGTGAGAGTCATGTTTCACTACTTTTGATATATTTTGAATTTCTGGCTTTATTTTTTCTGACTTTTGTCTTACTATTTTACTTTTTTACTCATCTTCATGTCTATCACCTTATATTTTTGTTTCTTTTGAACTTACAAGTAAATTTTTTCACAAATGTTTTATTTTCACTGTTGTAGTAAGAGGATGTAAAACCAAGGATAGATTCACTGTAAATTCAGGAGCGTGGTTTTAAACCAGATGCTCTCCTGGCATGGTGAAGTTGAGAATCAAGCCCAAAATAATGATTGGTTTTAATTTATTGTAAACATGGGATTTTTTTCCAAGCAGCAATTTTTTGATGAAAAGTACCCAGAATGTCTGAATTGACTGTAGCATTACAGCCATCCAAAACATCCATAATAAAATCCAAACCAACTCAAACGTACTTGTGTTTTAGTGTTTCATTATAAACCCTTAACTCAGCCAAGGTTAGCAACCCTCTGAAAACCTGGCCAGAACTGGGAGGGAGTCTAAGAATGAGAGAATCTAGGTCAGTTTTTTCTTTGTGGATGGAAACATGTAAAATGTGATGGGTTTATGTGGTTTCATCTTCTTAGCCGTGCAAAAATTCAAAGTTGCATTGAGCTCCAAGTGAGCTGGGCAGCTAAAAGAGTGGCCTGCTTCCTGCATTGTGCCTACATGGTCCTACCCCTTGTCGAAGCTGATTTAGGTTCTACTGCCTTGCATTGGGTCCCTGAAGAAGACAATTCTCATCACTTATCTTCTATATGGCACACAAAGACATCTGTGGTTGTAGTCTTTTGGGGCGTTATTTCAGATCACAGGGAAAATGGGTTATAACTAAGGGCAAGTTTTCCAGGAGAGGACAGGGTTGACTCTCCCACTGGTTGTGATGTCTGTTGCAGTAGGATATGTGAGTGGAATTGTCTTTGAGCCATAATGACTGTATAAGCTGAAAGCACTCTCCAGGCACATGAGTAAAAGGATTTTCTGTCCCCAGCATGGAGTGCTTGTTTATCCCCAGCCTTGACATGTTCCAGTGGCTCTGAGTAGAGGACGAATGTGCCCAGTATGTATGCCTGGCTGGGGCAAAAGCTGTTCCTCGCTGAGGCAGTGGAACATTTGATGTCATCAAGCATAAGACTTGGTAGTATTTCTTGTGGTTTTCATCTTTAAGTGTTAGGAATGCATTAATGGGTAGGTAAGTTCATTCCCAGAAGGGCTAAACTCTGGTGATAGAGTACCCCTTTAGTGCTGGTAGCCTGTTTCCTAGTTCAAATGCAAATCAAATCTGAAACAAACCTAGTGGGAAAAATAAAGGTGGAAAGGACCTTACCTCATACCTGTTTGGTTCTCTCCTGTTTGAATGGGATGTCACAGACTTCCTAAATGCAGTGGATGGTCCAGTGTGGATACCCAGCTCTTCTCTCTTCACTGGCCTCCTAAGGCTTGTGGGCTTTGTCCTTTGGTCTTCTGTGCAGATCTGTGGCAACTCCTTAGTGAGGATAAATCTTCACTTTTTAAAGGCTTCTATTGTAGCCTCATTGTGGCTGGAAGAACTTAGGAAGTTTCACAACAGAAATCATGATTATGAAAGCAGTCTTTCAATGGGACCTGGAGTTAAAAGCATCCGATCATAAATCACCAGGCTAGTAGACAATTCAAAGTACCAATTATGTCCAGAATTATTTTGAGTACTGTGGACACTATTAGTGATGCAATTCCTCTATTGCCTCAGCCAGCAGAATCTCTTGACAAGTTTTTTTTGTTTTGTGTGCATGAGAGGTTGTTGAGTTTCTCCATTTGGGTTTTTTTGGTACATTTAAAGCAAACTCATCTTCTGTGCTTGTGTCAGTAGTAGTCATTTGCATACTCGTAGGACAAAATGAACATCTGAATAGAAATGCAGAACATGAACATGAAATGAGATTACAAGACATCTTGAGAAAGCAGGGGTTTTTATCAGATGGGTACAAATACACTTCATAATAAGAGTGGTGGGTTTTTTTTACTCATCTCAAATGTAGTGGGGGAGATGGATATGGGAAAAGCAAAGTGTAAGAAATGAAGGGTCACTGAAACAAATGCTAGTATTTCTAATTTGGTTCTCTGATTTATGATCTCCTAAGTAAATGTAGGAATGGACAGAACAAATCTTTGTTTATGTATGCAAATTATGAAGAGAAGAATATGCTATATCTTTGAGCTTTGAGTATTGTTTTCAACTTAGAGCAGCTATTCACAGAATTCAATTCTTTTTAGTGAGGATTAAAATTATTTTAATAAGGCCTAATTAGGAATGATTTGTAAGGCAAAATACAAAAAAAAAAAAAAAAAGAGATGGCAAAGAGGCTGACCTTACTTTTAGAAGAAGGAACAGATCTGATTTTCATTCAAACACTTCAATTAATTTATTTTAATTTCTTCCAACATATTGCTATTTTATAGAGGTAGATCCTGGATCTACAGCTTGTAGTCAGTCTCCAGGTTACTCAGGCTGTGAAGGTGTGGAGAGAGTTGACTGTAAAGTTTTTTAAGGTGTCCCAGCCTGCCTTTTAGAGAGGCCCCCTGCTCTTTATGCAATTCAAAAAGCAGAATTTCCTGCTTGGGCCTGCCTGCCTGCCTGGTCATGCCCAGAGAAGCACACACGGCTCTTACATGGCCGGGGCTGAGCAAAGCGCGTTACTGCATGCCAGGTACTCGGCGTCGCACAGGGCAGGGATGGCTCTTGTGTGCACAGGTCCTGGGAGTCAGTGGAAGGGGCCACGGGGGGCCAGAGTGAGGTAATCCAAACCATTGGTACCGCTCCTGAAGGCTGTGAGAGGGATGGTGCTGGAAGTGACTGAAACATTCCATCAGATGCTGTCTGGATCATTCTGTTACGTGTTATAGACATTCTTTTCATCCTCAAATTCATGTGCGAATAAGTGAATGTGAATTCACATATGAAGAAACTAAAGCTTCCCATTCACACTCTAGCTAGTGCTCCTAATTTCCCTGAAGTGTATGCAAAATATCTCACTGGGATCTTTAGAATGTGTTTTGTTTAAACTCTTTTTTTAAACATCATGTCTTGGTTCTGTTGAGGGGGGGGAGGGTGTGGTGTTGGCATTCAAGTACTATTGACTCCCTCTTGTGGCTAACTTTAAAAAAAAAAAAAGTTAAAAACTACATCAGTGATAGTTCAATTATTGGGGGGTAATTTTACTGTCAGGGTTTAAATGCCTGTTGGATGCAGTGATTTTTCTGTATCTAAAACCTTTCTAAGTGCTTCCCTTGGATGTCTTTTAAATGTTTAACATGGAGAGGGGAAGCACTATATAACAAAAGGCTGCAATTAGGTGGTAACAGTTTTTTTCAGATACAGGTGGTCATTTGTGTTTAGTCAGGTTTCAGTGCAGGAAACCAGTCTTCTGGGCAATGCTGCCTCTTATCAAGCAAATAGTTCTTACCCCTGCTTCATCAGCGAAATATTTCTGCATTTCAATATTTTCACATTTACCAAACGTAAATATCTGTGTGTGTGTGCGTACAGAGTTATAGAAGGTAACTGCTTGCGTTTCTGATCATGTTTTTAGTACATCAGCAAAATTTTCGCTTCCACGCTCACTCAACTGCAATAGAAAGTATAATTGCATGGTCAGTGATTAGAGGATTTCCTTCAGATTTTTCTAATGAAATAGAAGCTTCACCTCTGGTTCAGTGGCCAGTACTTACTTTCTTTGTTTTCTTGCTCCCATTTTTTACTATCCAAATATTAGCATTTCAAGTGTTACATAATACACTATTGCAGAATTGAGACTGTAGGTACTACTCTGTGTATTAGGCTAACAGTAATGAGCTTTTTTCCATATATCCCCCATTCTCATTAACTTCAGTTAACACCAAATTGGATGAAAAGGTCTATGAGAATGCTGTGCATTTATGATGTATCTTTGCCTTGTATTTTTTTCCTCTCCAGAAACTTATTACAAATGTTATTATTGCTAAAGTAGATTTTGTAATTTAGGATATCCCGCTATCTGATCTTTGTTGCTAAAGGCTTAATTTTTGCAAGTGCCGTAGTGGCCTGGCATGGCTTTTATTTCCCTCACAGCAACATGGGAATCTGTGCTCTTGCTAGCACATGTTCCCCAGCCTGTGCCAAGGCACTTCTTCACATGTCATTAAACTACATCATCAGATATTTAATGACTAGATTACAATGCCTTTGTTCTTAAAATAAAGGATTAAACCCCCTTTGTTCATCTGGTTTTAGAAACAGTTGTACCCAAGACTACAGAAAATTGTTAACTGAAAAGTTGTCCTGGTTGTTACAAAGCTTTTAACTTTTTTTTTTTCTGGATGACATTTAACATTATTTAACATTAACTATGAAAAGAACAGGATTTTTCCTGTTGTCTTCAGGACTTGCTTAAAATACAGTAGACAAAAAATATTTAATAGAACTCTTAACTGGAGTCACTGCATTTAGCATAGTTTAACTGCAGGCTTGATCATGGAAATATTGAAAACATGAAGATCTTGGTCCTCATTCATCAAAGATCTGATGATGAACAGACATACAAATCTTTCATAGGGCTGCTCATTATTTCAGTTTTAGTCTGGAGCCTTCCTGCTGAAGTTCCTTTGTTTCCTTCCATCAGAGCACCCTTTCTCTGCAGCAGTGCCCACACACAGGTAGATGATTACATTTCATCCAGCTGTTGACTGCTACTCATCAGGCTGGTTCTGAAATTTATTTGAAACACCTGGTCTCTCAAAACACCTCCAAAACTGTTGGAAGTCACAGAGGTGAGGGGAGCTGTGAGTAGACATTTACTTCTCTTGCATACTTGGCTATACTGCTGCACTGCACCAAAAGCACCATTCCACCACATGGCTTGGACAGCCCCTGGGTCAGGTCTGTAGTTACCAACATCAAAAAGTGCACATCAGCAGCAGGGCACAAAAATACAGCTTTTACTTTGATATTTTTTCTTGCAGCTCATTAGTAGCACCAAGGAAAGAATATCACCTCACTTGCTTTAACACTTTGGGTGGTGCTTCCTTGCCAGCTGGATTAGAGATGCAGATGAAAATCTTCCATTGCATGCCAGCTGATCAGAGTCCACCTGGTCAGTTGATTGACTGACTTTGGCCACTTCCTGATTCTCCAGGGGCTGTAGGAGACAACTGCTTAATGATTTTAAAGGATTTTGGGTGTGCCTTTGTGTGCAAAGGCCCAGTTGCTTCTCCCCCTGAACCCCCAGTCAGGCGTATTTGCGCTGCCGATAACACCCAGATGTGTGGTGTGAGTGTGAGCAGCTCACTGAGGTGAGCAGCAGTGCTGCTCTGCTGCTGCTGCTGCTGCTTAATGAACCCTGAGGCTTCCTTATCCTGCCCAGGAGCAATCCACATGTTCCTCTAAAGTGCTGCTCCCACTGATATACCCCTTCTCTGTTGGAGAGTGCTGCTCCCTTTGGACTGAGGGGCAGCACAAAGTGCTGATGCTTCTCCACCTCTCACTTTAATTTGGGAAGAAAATGTAAATAAGTTTCTAACCATACTGGAAAAAATTTTTATCAATACTTACAACACACAAAATTTGTTTTGTTCTATATATAAAATCTATATGTCTTTTGTTGCTCTATGCTCAAATACATTATCAAAATTAAAAACCATAAAAATTCCTTTCAAACTGCTATATTTAGAGAATATTTTTACATCTTGTTAAAATGTGAAAAAGGCTGAAGTTTAAACTCACAAAAACGTGTCTTTACCACATGTTTCTTAGAGACATGGAGTTTCTGTGTTTTACAGTATTTTAAAAGTCAGTGGGATAAAAAAATTAGCCCATTTTATCTTCAAAGGCTAGGTGTTTATGCCTGATTTCTAGGGCAAATATAGATATACATATATATAAGTTAAACTCTGATTCATTCAGGCTTTAGATAGTGTCATGATAGACAAGCCATTTAAAAGCCAAGTTTTAAAGTGGGCTTTGTCAGATCTGGGATTAGAATAAAATGTTTCTGGCTTTCTGCTGATTATCCCATCAAAGGAGATTCTGACGCCTTTAACCTCGGTCAGTAATTTCCTTAAGGCAGCAATCTCTTGAGCAGTAATAGGGAAACATCCATTGTTCTTGTCATATTTTTGGGTTTGGTGGCACAATTATTCTCCTGACCTGGCTCAACAGTATCACTTACTGTCTCACACTTTGGCACATGTAAATTCTGTGGTACAGGAACGGGCCTAGGCTTTAACAGCACATATATTTTTATATTATGAGCTGCAGTGTCTTAATTTCATGAGTCGGGCTGTGTGTTTTTTCTTTTTTCTTGCTCCTTTGTAAAACTCTTACATCATTCTGAAAGTAGTCAATTAAAGACCCTCCCTCCCTTTTGAAAACAGGCTTGTGCTGTACAGATTTGTTTGATACAGAACACAGCTTTTGGATCTATTAGACACATAATCAGCAGGGATATGTTTCCCCCAGCACTTTCCTGAGCAGAAAGTTGCCAGATTATTTCATAGTCCTATTTTTTTTCTTCTTTCTTTTTTTTTTCTTTTTTTTTCTTTTTTTTTTAAAGTTTATATTCTTCAATCTGTCCCCTGGATTCTGAATAGGTGAAGTAATATCCACATGCAGACAGTTCATGCCTTTATACATGAGCCTGCTTTTCCCTTCTGGGTTCCTACAAGTAAATTAACAAGTGGAACTATAAGCCAGTGACTAGCCAGCAGTATGCTCAGCCTCTCTAGTCTCTTCCAGACTCCTGCTTTGCTCAGTCAGTGGTGCTGGGTTGTGCTCCACGTTGTGCTGGCAGGGAGCTGGCTTCCCATGGCTCCTTCTGGCTTTGCACGGCACGAGCAGAGTCTCCTTTTAGCTCATACAGCTGTGCGTGCCTTCAAACACAGCCCAGCCTCGCTGAGTGGTGATGTCCTTTCTTGTGCTTGAGCAAAGGTCCAGAGTGGAAAGGGGTGCCAAGCTGGGTGCTTTTCCCAGGTGTTTGGAAGAATGGAGGTAGCAGCTGCAGCCTATCAGGGAATGTGGATAGTGCAAAGCATTTTCACTTTTCTTCCCGATTCTTCTTTCTGTCATAATTAGTTTTCAAAATTTTCATTGGGTTAGTTTGATATCTTGAGTACTGTAAGTAATAAATTTGTTGCTGTAAAGAAAGTCCCATGGATATTATTTTTATATTTTATAAGAAATATGTTTTCCATAACACTGTATCTATAGTATTTAATATGTTTATTATATATAATTTCTTCATGCATTATATGTTATAAATATAATTTGTTATCACACTTCATGTTTGATTGAAAAGCCAGAAAAACCTCATGCAATCTAGATTTAAAGGCCATTTAGTTCAAAACTAGGAGGTAGTTAGGTATTTGTCTATTCCATTTCAGTAACTTTTGTGATAGTAATTAATGAAATGTGTTTTACAGTCATGTAATAATGTATTTATGTGTCTAAAAATTTAACACTATAAATACATATAAATACATTTAATAAAAATCAGCTCTCCAGGTTGTTGGTGTCCCCTCTGAGTTTTGCCAGGATATTCTGTTAAGATCTGGCATGAAACTGATGAGGAACCATATGACATCAGCTTCCCTTCAGCGGTCACTAGCTGGAGGGGCTGGAGTTGCTACATTTGCTCAGGGGTTTGTGCTGTGGCAGGGGCAGCAGGCTGCCTCTAGGGAGCTGCTGGCTCACAGCCCCCCGGTCCCTAGGGAACCTCTTTGAGCAGTGATGTGATTCCCTTTCCTGCCAGAGGCTGTGGTGAGCTGGCTCCTGTGCCTCACGTGTAGTAACATCTCAGGCCATGGAGGAGGAAGGCCTATCGGCAGGCTGTGGTGTGGTCGAAGGAGAACAATCCAGAAAAGCAGCCTCCTTTCCCATGTGTGAGTCATGCACTGGGTGAGTGCTGGGTGTGTGAGCAGCCACAGCTCTTCAGATACTCCAGAATGGCAACTTTGCACTCACAGAGGAGAAGGCAGAGCTCTGCATGATGAGATGAGATGAGAGGATGCATATTGGCTGAAGAGCATCTGGTGTATTCTTCACCGGGTAAAAATCTGGCTGGATAGCCGAGCTCAGAGAATTAGAGTCAATGGAATTATATCCAGTTGATGCCCGGTCACCAAAGGTGTTCTCTCAGGTTCTGTTTGGTTTCCCGAGATTCAGGTGGTTTAAAGTCCTTGCCCTCTGAAAAGGCCCCAAGCCAGACGAAGGAACAACACGGAGTCCTGAGATGTTCAATCTTGACGGTTTTTATGTTGTTTATTGTTTCTTATCTTTTCTTTCTGCTCTGAGCCCGGCCAAGGTCTTCACAGCACGGGCATCAGGCAAGGACTCCTCCCCGAACAGGGACTCGTCATCTTTTATACAGATTATTGCGTATCTCTTATTTACAATTTTATACCAATATCTACTTACTATACTAAACAGGTCACTTCTACACTGACCCAATCCCTCTAAAGCTACTTTGTGCCACTGTCACAACAGAAGATGGGGACGAAGAAGAAGAAGAAGACCTCAGGGCACCGCCCAGATTCCTCCATCTTCTCCCCATTCACCCCTATTCTAAGAACCCAAATGTGAGGA
>VZUA01034325.1:0-10032 GCA_013401035.1 Horornis vulcanius | reverse complement strand
AGCCCGTCGCGCCGCCCTTGGTCTGGCTCGGCCCAGTACCGGGCAGAGCCGGAGGGAGTCGCTGTGGGGGGACCGGCGTTCCCAGCCCGGCCGCGCCTCGCCTCCCTCGGGGCTCACACATCGTGGATCCCCCGCCCTCCCCACCCGGAAGCCGCGGGCTGCATCGGGGCCGCGGGGGCTCCGCTCTGGAGGTGTCGTCTCTGCTCTCCCTTCCCCCGCAAGCTCCCCGGCTGCTTGGCAACCCCCCCGCCCTTCCGGGCTCTGCCGCCCTCCCCCGGCACGGCCCCGCGCCGCATCCATCCGTAGGGGAGCGGTGCCCTCCCCCTTTCCCCGCTGCGGAGCTATTGTGTGCGGGCTGGGGCCCGCCGAGGGGCTGCTGGCGGATAAGCCTTTCCCGGGGGAGGTGGAGGCGGGAAAGCGGGACGAGGGGGGCGTGAGGGCGGCGGGGGAGACGGGGCCGCGGGAGACAGCGCCGGCGCGGTGTGTGTGCGCCTCGCTCGCTCTGCGCTGCTGCGATCCTTTGTCTGCTGTGCCGCTTTCCCCTCCTCCCTTGCTCCTTTCCTCCCTCCTCCCTTCCCTCTCCCTCCCTGCGTTCCCCTCTCTCTCCCAGGCTCCAAGCGCTGCTGCAGCTGCAGGTTTGTAAATACTGGACCCACACGCACACACACACAACATGGCTGACGCTCGCCCTGCTCCTCCACCAGGGTCTCCGCCTTCTCCCTCAGTCTCCGCTGCTTAGCCGCTCCTCCGTGTAGGCTTTTGTTTCTTCCCCCCTCCCCCTTCATCGCCCATCAAAAAAAAAAAATCAAAAAGAAAAAAAGGAAAAACAATTCACCCTCCTTATTTGCGCGCATGGTGGGATTTCAAGGGTAAGGATCCTTGCTTTGGAAGCTTTCTCCTTTCGTTTTGCTGTTTACCACAAAATGAAATCTAAAATCGGAGGTGATTTGGGAACCTGGCAAGGCCTGGGGCGAGGGAGGAAGGGAGGGAAGGAGGGGGGAACTGGGTGAGCACCGCCAAGAGAGGCTTGATTGGAATGTGCGTATCTTTTTCTCGTGTTGGGTGGGGGGAGGTTGATGCACCAAAGTGCTGGCAGAGATGAAATACTGTGTTACACTTGGCAGAATGAGCTAGGGCCTTTTCTTTCATTTCAGGATGTAATTCGGTATACGGCGTCAACTTTGGACAATCACATTAAAAAGATCTGAACTAGTTATGTCAGAATAGGCATTGTGTAGGTAAAACCCATAGCATAGGCGTTTTGGCTTTTTTGTATTTCCTGTATCTTCTTGTTAGTGTCTTAAACAGCTTGCAAAACATGGAATACAAAACCGGAATTTACACTTGTCAAGTCTTCGTGTTGCCAGCTTTCTGTCACAGATTAATTTGCCCTTGTGATGACAATAGTACAAACCGAAGCATTTCCTTTTTCCTAAAAGGAGTGCTTTCAGATTTTTCTTTTTTTGCAGTTGTTGTTGTTTGGTTGGTTGGCTTTTTGTGAAAAAGGCATGTTAAGTGAGCTCCCAAGCATGCTTTTGACCTCTTTACTCTAGTGTAAGGCAAATGCTTAGTTCAGTACCCTCCACCTCAGTTATTCAGAGCACCCCCTTCTGGCTTTGATAAATATGGCTTATTTTTTTGCTGCTTGTGACGTAAAACCAAAACACTTGAAGGTAGTTCAAGCATATCTAAAGTGATCTGCCATGAAATGGTTTTATGTCCAGCTTGTAAATTGAGGGTGAATGCTGAAGGTGTAAAGACATGATACTTTATATTTGCTTTCTAGACATGTTACTGTAATTTGAAGTGTTTAATTTTTCAAAGATCATACTTAAAGACATGGTCTTTATTTATGCACGTGGATACCCATAGTTTCTGAGCACTGCTCTTAAGTAACAGTGTCTTAGCTATGTCATCTTTTGTCTGCTTTGCCTTAGAAGCTTCTAGTGGAGAAGCATTGGAATGGCATAACCTTGCAGCTTTTACTGAGATGGAAATACGCTAACTAAATATTGTGTATGAATACTTCTTTCTGCTGCTTTTTCCATCTCCATTAATAAGCATTGATTAGCAAACATTGATTATGGAGAAAATAATATATAGAAAGAGTTTACAATGATATGAAACTTAAAGAAGTCATCCAAGTTAAAATATCATTTTGGAATTTGTATCTACATCATGGCTTCTGAGGTAACTGTGTTACTTGTAGACGCAAAAGTCTGTAGACTTATGCATCAATAGATTCCTACAAAAGGCAGTTGATTTTTTTTTTTAATTTTTCAGTCTGAAGGCAATGTTGCCTTAACTAGAATAGTTTTACCAGTTGTAGTTGATTTGTCCTTTATTGTGGTAACTACCGCATTTTGAAATTATGCTCACTTACTAAAACTGTGAAACTCATTGAAGTATGCAGCTTCTCCCTCAGAATAGGCCTTCAGATACCTAAACCAATTCTTAGGCTGAAGACCAAAGTAAACAAAATAAAAATAAGCCATCCACAACGCATCTCTTTAAATAATGGATCACTTTAAAGTAGTCATGTTTTACTCTCTTATATTGCAGTTTTGTTGCTAGAGCTAAATTTTATTCTGTAAAATTTTACTCTATTTCATCATCTGGGTGAAGTTTCTTGTCTATAGCATCTTTACTTTAGTTTGTTATTATATTTTTTTCTGTGACACTCTGAAGATTTTTCTTTCTCTCTTGGTTGTGTTGACTTAGTCAAAAGTCAGTACTGCGGGTCTTCATATCCCAAAAGGAGCAGATGTAGTTGAAGAATCTCTGTATCTTTACTTAATGAAGATGCTCCAGTGTTCTTGACATTGTGAGTTATGCTAGGCTGTATTCAACCAAATTAAAGACCTGAGACTAGTAAAACTTTCTTTTCAAAGACTTGGGGAAATGAGGCTGAAGAAAAAGAAGACTGCAAGTAATGCAGTAATCAGCTTGCTGGAAGAAGTTAGGAATTAATTTTTTTTTCTAAACCAGGCATGCTTTTCAATAGATCTTTAATCAAGTCAATCATGACTCATTGTGGTTCTAAATATTTATGAAATTTCCAAATAACATACTGGCCTAAAGGTAATAAACTTTTAGTACATTCTTATTCAGTACTTTATATTTTCTCAGAGTATTGTTTCATCCTCTTCTTACCCAGTATCTTTCCTTGCTATCTGTTGCCAGGCTGCCCTCTTTGACATGTTCAGATCTGTATGCCTCTAGCTGATGCAAGAGCTGTGTGTTAATGTAATGTATGATTTGCTTAATGTTTGACAAATGAAATATTTTTAGAAGGATTCTATTTACTGAAGCAAAACACCACTCTTAACCTTTTTTTTCCTTTCTGAACAATGAAGCCTTTTGCTGCAAACTTCTCATCATTCCATTTTGTTTTTCTTGTATCCTTTCCTTTTTTCACTAGGTAATAGATCAAACTTGATTTCTTGATGGTATGGGATGAGAACATGTTTTCAGAGGTGAAAGCAGTTCAACAAACTGGTTTAGAAAACCATCTTTGAAAGCTGTTCATTGAAGTTGAACCAAAAAAGAGAACACTCTTGAAGAAAGTTGTTTCCTGTTGTGTGGTTAGATAGCTTGTTTCTCTCGACAGGTGTGAGAGTTTTTTGGTTTGTTGTTTTTCTTGTGTTCCTTCTCTTACTGCTCTTCAGAGGTCAGTGATTTCATGATGGAAGGGTGAATGCTGGTCTGTCTTGATGCTCGTTCTCTTTGTGAGTATCTCCTGTATATTGAGATGTGTTCCAGTTGCTGTCCAGATGCTGTCTGGATGTCATCATGCCACTGACCTTAAAAGAATGGGGAATCCGACTTTGCTCTATGAATGCGTAGACTTGCTTCCATCTGCATCTCTGACGTGAATATATGTTGAGATCCTCGAAACAGTGCAGTTAACTGGTTTGTGTTTAGCTGTGAACAGTTGATTCCAGAGACAAAGGGGCCTCATCACTGATCCATTTCAAACAGTGACAACATAATTTAATTTGAACTAATTGCTTTCACCATGTGGTGGCTGAAGTTAACTTTCTGTTATGGAGTAAAATGTGCGTTTGTTAAAGACATATAGAATTCAGGAGGTGAATGGATTTGGCTTTCAGGTTGTGGAGGATGGTTCTACAAATTCAGGTTATATTTTTTTATTTCTTTCCTGTAACGTATGTTATGAAACTCTGTAAATCTGTTATATGAGATCTTGAATGACTGACTTGGAGACTTCATTACTGTAGTAGTTACACAAAATGAAATGTGTAGAAATAGCAATGATAACCTGTGGTGTCTTCTAGCTGTAAGTGATACCTAATAGTATTTTAATTTTTGCAGTTATTGCACCTTGGTTGAGATGTTCTTGAAATGTTTTGATGAATTTATACTCTTTGATAAGACTTTAAAATCCCTAAAACTTGATTAGCTCCTTGATTGGGTTGGGTTTTTTTTTGGTTGGTTGGGGTTTTTTTGGTGTGATTGTTTTAAGTTCTGCACCTACAAATACTGGTGAGAGTAGGTGCTTATTTCAAAAGCAGTTATGTGGATTCCAGTGATATAGTAAATACTTGACTTTCACAATTTGGCTGTTGAACCTAGGACCTTCTGATCCATATAATATTTTGAACAAAATTGAGTTGTACCAATTAGTTACTACTTTTTAGTATAGTCAGCTGTTCTAGGTGGTACATGGCATCATGCTAAGGTCTGTAATGTGTCACCAGCATAGATTTTAAAAAAGCCATAAACAGCAACAAAACAAGTAAAAACCCAACTGCCCAACTTCTATTTCCATTATCTTCTTTGAATCCAATTTAAATGTAAAAGAACTTTGCTACATTATGATTTCTTACTCTAGGTGGATAAGGACAGAGTCATTAGATGTCAGACTTTCGGTCTACTTGATTTATTAAAATCAAGTAATTATTTGTTTCAGAACTGTTTCAATTTTTTTTCCTAATTTAATGTTTGTTTCCTACATGGAAGTTGTTGCTAGTTATGTGGAGCCAAGGCAGCTAAGGTCCAGTATCTTATCTTGTGATTTCAGTTGAAATTTTTAAATAGGGGAGATTTTCACCTTTCCAGACTTAATGTTTTGTGAGCTGAGTAGCACAAGAAAAAACATGTTCTAGATTAGTTCTCCAGTGAAAATTTTGTAAAGTTTTGTTGATAAAGTTTCCTAGATACCATGGAAAACACAATGTTTGCTGAAGTCCAGAGTTATGCTTAGGGTTCTTTTAGTAAGCAAAGGTTAAGTACAAGCTATGGAATGGGAAGTATTTATGTGTAGTCTGCATATCTGTAACTTACTTCTGGTTTTAGTTGTGCATGTAAAAGTGACTGCAGATCAGACTATCTTTCTTCAGGATTTTAGGAATGATAAAAATTAATAACAATAATGCTTCAAATACGGAGTTTGTGTAACTCATGAAATTATACTTGGGATAGGGTTGACTGATTCTGGCCAATAGCTTGCCTGTTGTGTTTAATAAGCATGTATGTTTTAGACAATGAGTAGACATCACAGTGAAGTTAGAATGGGGGCAAACAAGTTAGAGATCCTTTTACACCTTTCTAGAAACGTCCCACTTGCAGAGAGCTTTGTTGAATGGATGTAATTACCTTTTTCTTCAGAAATCCCCTTCAGAAGTTCTTTGTCTTGTTGGTGAAAGATGACCAACAAACCCATTAATTGGTTGTTCAGGTGTCAGTAGAACTACAAATGAAATATCATGGTGCTGAGATTTTGTGAGATATGATAGGCCAAAATCTGTAGTCTGACAAGTATGCCTTCAAAAGCAGCAACAGTAGATTCTGACTTTCATGTGACTTTACAGAACTCTTCTTGAGTTCTTTTAGGAGTAAGGGATATGCAGGTGTTTAGTATACTTGGAAACCACAGCTTGTTGCATATTCTTATGGTTTTATGTTGACAGGCAGAGCAGCTGGCCTCTGGGTCATCTCTCTCTACTTCTGAAGGGAGGAGTGAATAAGCGCAGAAGTCTTCAGTTCCTAGACTGCAGGAGTACATCTCAGGTGAATTACATCTCTGTCTTTTGCACCTCCGTTTTGTCAGTAAAGCATACATACTGTTAGACGCCAGACAAGAGGGCAGACAGACTTTCCTATCTCTTTGAGTTGGTTGGAGTTTTACTCTTGTCTTCAATTACACCTATGTGTCTTGGTTTATGAGACAGGTGTCTGCTACAGAAGGCAAGAACCTCCTTTGGAATGCAAATTATGACACTCTTCCCTCTGAATTGTTATAATTTTGAAATTGAGAGGCTTTCAGGCAAAGATATAAGAGCTGGAGTAACTGTTCTTTACTAGTGTGTATAACAAGGCAAGCAACAAGGGTGGCAGTGACGAGAGAGAGCAGAAAACCCAGTGCAGTCTCTTCCCGCCCTTTCAGCGCTTTCCCGTTGGTGCAGTTCCAGTGACGGCCAGCAGGGGCGCTGGTGGCTCCCGGCGGGCAGGAGGGTGCGGCAATTCCCCACGCCTGCAGGGGGCGCTGTGGGGCGGGCCCGGCCATCTCTCTCCAGCTGGACAATGGCGGATGCAGCTGGCAGAAGGGATGGAGAAGGGGTTTCCTTTCTAAACCCCCAGGGGCAGCCGATCCTGGTTCCCCCTCTGGACAGCAAAAGGAGCTATATTAGGGACCTCAGAGCAGCAAGCTGGGAAGGCAAGGATGAGCAAGTCCCAGAGTGGTGGTATCAGAAACTTCACAGCTGTAGCTGGAACCACAGGGTATTCTGGCAGGAAGGGTGTGCAGAGCTGCAGTGTAGTGAAAACTCAGAGCCGTGGCAAAAAAACACAAAACGGTGGGGGTGGGGAAGCAGCAACCTGGCTTTGAGCAGGGAAAAGGCTCTCTGGGAGAGGAAAGGGCTTAGGATCCTGGGGGTTTCTCCTGAGGCACCCCAGCAGATGGTGAAAGGTCCCTTTTTTAGTGAGGTAGGTCCCAGTTCAGTGGCCGCTTTCACGAGCGGAGGCTCAGCCCACCACAGAAATAGCAGGACTGGGCTGGGCTCCGGCGGCAGCAGTGAATTCCCTTCTCGAAGCGGCATCTCTGACTGTCTTCCAAAGGCAAGTGCAAGAGTGCTAGGTGCTGCCCCAGCCCCTTATTTTTGCAACACAATTCTCGAGGCATCTTTGCACTTTCTAGAGGAAGCCCAGAGAGTACCCTGCTGGACCACTCCCCTGAGCTGTGGCCACTTCTCTTGTCTCTCCTAAGTACCCGGTCGTTATTGTCTCCTAGCAACACTTATGGGAGAAGATTCCCTGAGAAAAAGAAACAAAAGGAAGAATCCTAAACCCCAGCCCTGTGTTTACTATGCTTACACCTGTGGCTTGTATGGAAGAGATCAGACAGGTTAATGTTACTCATTGCCACTAGGGATACGTGGCTGTATTAACAGAGGATGAAAAATACTATTTTTGAATGCTGTAAGCTTGTTGGGTAGCCAGCAGTAAAATAGGCATTGCATTACATACAGTTTTAGCCTAGAGCCTTGAATAACTGAATTTACATGGATTTGTTTGAGGCAGGCTTTTTCTTTTGCTCTTAGGTATAATTTAATTGAACAAGGAAAAGTGATGGTGTGAATAAGCATCCCAGGTTTTGGTTGTACTTAAGCTTTTAGTCACATTTCTAGGAGAGTTTATATTTGGGAGGGGGTGATACTATATGGCACTGGTATGAGCAAAAAAGGCAGAGGTTGTTGTAGTGTGTGCTTTGATTATCTCCAGGGCAAACTTCTAGAAGGCCTCACCTGATTTTATGGGGAAGAATATCCTGCTTCCTGAGATCTGTTTGCTGGAAGATACATCACTTTTTCTTGTCTCCCATTTCTGTATTTTTCTTTTGCTGCTGCCCGACTGAGTAGACTGAAGTTTGTTTCAAGGACCACAAGACAATTTAGTCCTGCCTGTAAATAAGCCTGTGCATTTCCAAAATGGAAGAGGGATGTGTGTGTTTTTGGGAGGTTTGTTGTTACTACCAATACCCAGGTTGATTCAGAATCTCAAGAAATACACAGATCAGATATAAAACTTTCCAGAGAGAAAATGAGATTGTTTAAAAAAAAAAAGGAAAAAAAAAAAAGACTACATTTACCTGTTGCTGCTGCTGGAAGTTCTACCTCCAAGTTCTATGATGATTATTTTACTTTTTCATTTCATTTAATTTCTGTTTGTGCTGCATGCACAGTACAATAGTTTCATAGCAGCATTTTGAATACAATTTACCACTGAAGTAAAGAAAAGGAAAGCAGGTTTATTGTGGGTCAGACACAATACGGTAGAGAACAAGTAATTCCAAAGTGATTGTCATTCTGGAAGCTTTGACATAATTTTGTTACTCTTCTGTAACTAGAGAATGAGAACAACGTAGTATTTTAAGTCAGCTGTACTCAAATGCATGCAGATGTTGTCTTAATTTTTTCACAGTCCAGTAAATAACTTCCCAGAGTAACTTGAAATAGTTTGTTACCTGCTTAAATATTTCAGCTCTACTAATTAGTTTCATGAGTATGCAGATACCATATTAAAATCAGAACTAATATTTTGTGCGTTTTTCTAATGTGCATTTTAAAATATACTAGTGGTGTGAGGATTGGTGTGTTCCAATGTCTGCACAGCTTTTAGGGAGAGTCACTGGTTTCACAGTTGGACTTTTCTCTCCATTGTCTTGCTCCTTACCAACAATTGCTCACACACACACACTTAGGCATTATGTGTTGTGTTTTTTCACCAAAAGTGTGAAAGGACTGGACTCAAGCAAAGAAGATCCCATGTTATGTCACAATGCCGATGGTTCTCATCTTTGAGAAGAATTTATGATTGGTGGTTTAATAAGTGTCATTGTCTTTGATAACGAATCCAGTGCTGACTGCAGTATTTAAATTAATACTGCAAATATCTGATATATTTTTTTTACAGCTAATTTCTCTTCTTTTAAAGGAACAGTTTTTGTTCTTTCACTGACCCTGCAGACTTAGAGAAACCAGTGTAGTTAGCTGCAATTAGAGCTTATGTAATACAATGCTGAATTTTGTTTTCAGTGACTTTTCCTGTTATGCAGATTGCAACTTTTTTCATCCGTTGCAGCTATTCACTATTTAAATGTGGTAATCTTTTAGGCCAAGATTTTTAGACAGTGAGTGAATATTCTGCAGTTGATCTGGAAAAATTAACATTGCATTTTTCATTAGTAGCCATGGCAAGAGACTGCCATTCTTAACAGCAAGTGTTTTCATTTAAGTAGTTTATGATTCTACTGTGGACAGCTACATGAGTGCATTTGAGAACTGATTTAATATAAGCTAAAATGGCTGAACGTGAAGAAAATAGGTAAGACAAATCCAGCTTAGGATTGCTCAGCATTTTCAAACTGTAGATAAAAGCTAAGAGATCATTTTCTCTAAATCCTTTTTTCAGTTTTGTTTTTTTCTGTTTTTTTTTTCCCCTGGTTGTTGCAGAGATATGACAAAAAATGCTATTGATTTGAATTGTCTAACTATGCCTATAAGCTTTTAAAAAAGGTTTATAGTGTGTAGTGAGAAATATTCCTATGTTTGGAATATGAGTTTAATGTCTATCACTGTGTTCATGCTTCAGTTTGCAAAAGTGGTATTGTTTTCTCCTTCACTGCAGTAATTCCTAAAGAAATTATCCATTTTCGTCTGACTAGAAGAGGCCAAAATTCATCAGTATTTTCAGTCTTAATTTTCTTCCTCCTGTCAGCTGATTTAAAAAAGAGAGCTGTGTTTTTATTAGAATAGCGGCAAATCAGTGTGTCCAGTGGAAACCCAAGTTAGTATCTGATTTATTAAAAACTATCCGTCATGGTTGTAGCTACTGTGATGGTTGTTATAAATGTTATAAATGAACAGCCAATTTTATCAATAAAAGGAAATTTATTGAAAAATTGCCATAGAAAATGTCTGAGAAAGCCACAAGCAAAATAAATCAGTTCTGAGCCTGGTGTTGGAACTGGGCGAACAGAGATTTGGCCTCTATCGCAGGAGTCTCTCAGTT
>VZUA01034319.1:0-11278 GCA_013401035.1 Horornis vulcanius | reverse complement strand
TCTGCGTGAATACGAGGTGTGTGTAAGGTGCTTGGTAGGACTGAGCAGTTGGGGGATGTTGGGAAGGCAGGCTCAGATTTTCGGGACGGGATCCGTGGCCTTGCACTTTCTTCTGCTGACACCTAGTGGTTCCAGGCATTCCAGTCGGACTCTGCCCGTGTTTGTGATGAGCAACCCTGCACACCTGTGGGCCGAGGTCAGCTCCGGCTGGGCCGGCCCAGAGCAGTGGGGTGTGGCTGTGACCCAGCAGGACGTGCTGCTGCTGCAGCCCCAGCCCTGTGGGCTTTGGCCCCACCTCGCTGTGCGGGCTGCACTCCTGGCTCTGCTGGGACCTACAGGCACCCCAAATGAGGAGAGTTCTGCCTGTTCTCTGCAGTGCAGTGGTTCTGACAGGGCTGGCACTCGGAGGAAACCACTGGGTTACATCCTGTTACCATGCTGTGAATGCTCCTCCATGGGCTACACCCTTCACATGGAACTGGGACCATGAGTATTGACACCTCCTTGCGTGCAGTGCGAAGTACTGAGGAGAAATGAAACTCTTCAGTGAAGCATAATTAATTATCTTTGTCTTCATGGGTAATTATTCCGTCTTATTCCGGTTTATTTGCCTGAGCAACCATTAGTTGTAAACTGAATAATACCTGGTTATTTGAATTGTTCTGAATTGATTTGGTTTAAATTTAACCTAAATATTCCTTGGCTGCATCTGCTTAAGAGTAAGCAGGAAATCTGAGGCAGAGTCAATGTGCTTTTCTGTTTCCATGCTTTTCATGTGCTTCCATTGCTGAAGTTATTTTCTAATTTGTGAACTGCTGATCTTAATATGAAACTACTTATTGAAACTCACAGGCGTTTTTTATATACTCCAATTCTCACACTGCTTTAGCTGAACTACACTGGTGGAGGAATGTGTGTTATATGCACATTGTTCTGTTGTCCTGTCAAAGCCTGATAATTTATACTTGCATTTTAAACGGAGAAGACAACGTACTACCAATTTTCATAATTGTAGCATTGATACAAATTTTCTCATAATACAGTGCTATTTGAGCAATAGTGGGGGAAGAAACCGTTATGAATAGGATGAAATAAGGTTTTTTCTTTTTCAACATAACACTCAATTCAACTTAAGGAGATAATTAATGCATTAATTATTTTACAGGAATCTCTTGAACAGACATAATAAATGTCTTCAACAGTTCCAGATCCATGAGATCAGAGTCAGAAAAGTAGATGATATTTGATGCAGAGTAAAAAAGCAAATGCCAGATGAGTCAAAAAGGAAATTTTGTTGGAATGTGCGTGCAGTAATATAAAGCAAGTGCATGCTACGTACTGGTGCACAGTTCATTTTGCAAAGGCTTTGTAGCATTCAGTGCTTTATCTACTGTGAAGTATCATTGTTGCCATGGTGAATTATTTTTTTAAGTTATTCTGTGGAAGAGTAAATAGTCATTTCCAGCTCCCAGTAATTGCCACATCCCAGTTCCTTCCTCTCCATGGCCATCTTCTGCTTAGCTTCTTTTCCTTGCATGTATATTTTAAAGGCACACACTGCATGCAGAGTAGATACTTCCCTGTCACCAGAGCTGTCTCCACAGTTCAGAGCTTTCAGAGTGTTTGTCCATCTGTAGAAAATATGAAGAAGGATGATCCCTAATGCTTTATATAAATTGTGCTCCGATCTGTTAAAATGAACCCCAAGCTGTAGAGGAAACAGTGAGGAGAAGCTTGGTAAATAGAACTTTTTGTTTTACTTGCAGTTCTGTTGTGTTCTGTTTAGAGTCAGTGCTGATGTATAGCATCAGGAATTTTCTCTCACCCATCTTTACTCTTTTCCTGTTCAAGTGGTTGGGCTCTCAAATCCATGCCTGTAGAGACAGTCTAGGGGTGCCTAAATGACAGTTATTTCTAAATGTCATCCTGGTGACTTTACTGACAGGTAGGAGTAGACAGTGATAATGGCATTGACAGTGTGTAAAATCTGATTTTTTGTGATAAAAACAGACATAAATTGATTTTCTGTATATCCTGGAACTGAAATTTAAGGCTTTTTTCTTCCTACTCTGAAGATTCTGTGTTTTGTGACATTTTAAAGACCCAAAGTTTCAGCAACCTCCCTTAGAAGCCACCTGTAACTATTGCTGTGTCTTACCATCCTTGGGAGTGCTGAATTCACAGTCACTGACTGGAAAAGATTTAGTAGGGGAACACAGTTTTGTTTGTTTTCTGTGTGATGTTTGTTTTCATTTCAGTTCTGTTGCTGTTTCCTCTCTGAGCCTTACCGTTGCTATAGACAAATTTCTGCTTTTGCTGTTTTAAACCTTAAAAATGGCTCTTTTTCTAACAAGCAGTTACTGTTCTTCAAAATGGCATTTATTATTCTACATCTAAGTCTGTTGAGATATACATATGTTAATGAACCTGAAAAGACATTTTCTTTAATCTCTTCTAGCAGTCTGGTATGTAGTAAATAGAATTGTTTTGTAATTTCCAAACTGTTGTAAGATCCTATGTTATCTAACTCTATGCCATGCTAAGGGGAGGGGGAAGCCAGGATGCTGAGGGGAAGGGTCAGGAAAAGTAATATTTGAGAAAATTGACATGACCCTCTGCTGACTGTGGTGTTTCTGCCCAGAAAGGTGCAGACAAACTTCTCTGTCCATCACACATGTTAGAGTAAAACTCCAGGAAAAATAGTGAACGCCCCCCTGTAAAATCCATTATGGGAGTGGTTTTGGGTGTAGGAACTTTGCCCAAAGTGAGGTATGGGGTGCTCTGCATCTCGCTGTGCAGTAATAGCAGAAACTTGAATTTCCTTTGAGTGTGGATGCTGATGTGCACAGGTCTGCTTTGAGATTATTAATGTTTGCCTGCTTCATGCTGATGCTTAGGGCTTTGTGGTCAGTTTGTGGAACCTTTGAGCAATCTGAGAACTATCTTTGGCTGTGTTGTCTGAGTAACTTTGCAGCCCCCATAGAAGTTGGGTGTTCAGCTGTCAGCCTGGATCAGGTCACTCTGCGTCTTCTGTGGTGCTGCTGCAGAAATAAAAGGAGCTTTGTTCCAAAGCTCAATCTCCCTGTTACAGGGCAGGCTGTGCAGGGAGCAGCAGTGTGTGCTCTGTCAGCTTTGCTGTGCGAGGATGTGGATATTCACTTACTCGCCTGTGCCTCTCACACCTGATTTGGGTGTTTGTGCTATTTGATGCACTTGTTTTTGCTTCTTCTCAATTTGTTTCAAGCCTTTGGTTGTTTGTTTTAGGCTGACTCTTGCCTGTGTTTTCACTGTGTTGTCTCCTGATACTTAGTTCTAATTGTGAGTGCACAGCCTCCTGCAAATGCCTCCATGCAGGAGAACTTGGAGATATTTCCTGAACTAATAAAGCGCAGGGGACTTGGAGGGGAACAACGAGGCACATAAACAAACACCAAGTAGAAAATAACATCACCCTTGAATTCAGCTTCTGTGTGAGGCACTCAGTGACTGTGTATTTTTTCAAACGAGCTGTTGTATCTGGTATTAGGAAAAAAAAACACCAACATACTCAAACCCGTGAAAAACCCCACCCCAAGGACCTTTCAAGCAGATAGGCAGGGAGTGAAGTTAACATTCTCAGTAGTGTGAGCAGCTGTACAACTGAAGAGAAAGTAAGACTTCCATTCATGGAAGATGGTGGAAGAGATTTTGGGATTTGGATTTGTACAGTAGCTTTCAGTGGCAAATAAAGTTGGTGAAATTATGATAAAAATTAAAATATTTAATTGGGTTAGAAACATAGTAGCGAAGTCATGCTGCTCTGGGCTTTCACGGTGTATATTGTATGGATGGGAGTGTGCAGTTTGCACTGCTGTGGTACCAAAGGAGGCAGGTGAAAGGCAGTAATTCCCAAGTTGGAATGATTTGCATAGCTGGCTGATAGAGCTCCTACAGTGACACCTGGAATGCAGTGGGGCTAAAGGCAGAAGGAGCCCTTTGCTTGTGAGCTAGGACTGACAGTGGAGTGTGGGAGATTCTGAGGCTGCCCTGCGCCTCAGGGAACCCCTGTGTGCACTGGGAAACACAGAGGGGACCAAGGCCCCTTTCTGCTTTGGCTCTTGCATGGCATCAGAGAGCTGGGCAACTGCTCTTCACACAGAGCGTTGATGTTGCTATGGAAGGCATTAGTGAAAGGCAAATTCTGGCTCATGGCCAAAATGCTGTATAGGCAAAACTTAAGTCTTACACTGAGGACCACTTTTTTCTTCTTTATTCTGTTTTTGGGAATACAAAAACATAAACTCTGCAGAGGGCTGATAAGTACGTTGTTCTTTAAAACACACGCTACCTCACCTGGTAAAACGTCAAATGAAAACATTCTGTCCTTTCTTATCTTTTTCTAATTTAATTCATGGTTTCTGAGCCTTTCATTCAGTGAGTAGCAGCTCTGGCAATGACAGATATTCTATTGTGACTGAAATATGCATTTTGTAAGTCATAACTTTACTTGGTATTTAAATAAACTGTGTATGTACAGCGTGCAAGATTTATGCAGAGCACAGCTGGAGGTATTCTGCTCAGAATTCCTATGGTTTAAAATGTCTCTTTCAAGTTTGAAAATGTGTTGTGAAGTAGATACCATTATGATAATTGGAAGTTCAGCTTCTCTGTCTTGCTCTATTATTTTCTTTGAATACAATTAACACATCACACACATTTCACCTGGTCTCTCCTCATTTACCTCTGACACTTCCTTGATATTTATTTAGACACATGTGGTGTCTTTGCTTTGAACTCAATAGTTGGTATATTCACTAGATTTTTTTTTTTAATAAACATTTTTCTCATTTAGAGATATACAATTAGTTTGTACTGTTAGGGAAAGGTATACATATTGATGTCAATTTAAATCTTTTACTTATTTGTTAGAAGATCAGGACATGAATTGTATAAAGATTGTAGAGAAAACTGTGATTACTCTCAAATCAAAATACCTGCTGTGAAGTTGCAGAAGCAGCTCATTTATTATAGTTCTCATGAGAAAACAGTACAGAACAGATATGTGGAAAGCTGCCTAGAGAAGAAATTAAAAAATATATATGAATAATACATTTAATTTAGAATTGCTATGTTTTCTTTCAGGTAGCATAAAGATGAGGCACAAATCTCAATGTTTAGTTTGAAATAGGCCTTATTCTTCTGGAGTCAGTAGCAATGCTTTTGTTTCTGATGACAAAACAAAGACTAAGTTTTGGTTTTAAAATATAATCAAATTCTTAAACTAGAATTAATAGCATACCGTTGGCATAGTTTTTTAACTAAAATAATGTATGTGGTGTGCTGTGTTATGTGATATGTACAAAACTGTAAGCAACATAACACCAGTGGCCTCCAGAAGACAATTACAAATTATATCAGGTTTACAATTTTGAAGAGAGGGAAAAAAAAAGGGATCTGACTCATCACATTTCAATGATTCAGGAGAAAAGAATATGAAAATATCATTGGATGTGTTTCATTTGTGGAAATAAGCTTGGAGTTTTCTTTATTTCTTCTTTTTTTAAAATTCATTTTGGTTTTAGGAATACTTCCAGTGCTTGGAGTTTTAATAAGCCCAAAATCCAGCCTAAGCTTGAGCCTCACAATAACACAGAAAATTTTTCTGCATTATTTCAAAAATTTTAGCTGCACTTTGGAGTGAACTGGGGCTGTGATTTTGCAGAGTTCCTATTCACTGTTCCTGCCTTTGATAGCTGTTTCCGTAGGATTTTCAGTAACTGTATTACTGGAGATATCAGAGATTTGTAAATTAGTTTATTACAGGAAAAAGGTATCATCTACCAACTAAGAATTTGCTTTGTCTTAAAATTGAAGTGATCAACGGTAAGCTTTTCAGGTCCAAGGCTTTTGTGTGAAAGTTTAACAGATGCTCCCCAAGGGAGTTTTTGTTGGCTTGCTCAGGGCAGTCAGGGCCCTGGCTGCAGCCCTGGCTGTGCAGCTGCCTCTGCTGGGAGACCGGGCTGCAGAGCCCATCAGAACCGGCGTCTGCACAGGAGAGCCACAGCCAGCAGTGCTGAAGGGAATCAGGGCTGCTTTCAAGCTACCTTGCACTTGGACACTCAGTTTTCAAAATGCACATTTGAAATTATCTCTANATATATATATATAATTTTTAAATTTTTTAAAATTTTTTTTTAATGAAATCATTCTGTAGTATTTCAATATTTCAAGTCCTGGCTAAGCTGTAAAGCTTAGGGCTGATAAACAAAGCATCTGAAGCCAAATGGCCCCTTAGCTAACCCCAATTAAAATAAAGATTTCATTGCGCTCTGTCCTGACAGAGAGGGAACATATTGTTGCCTTTAAGGGAGTTTGGTTTAGTTAATGGAAGAATTTATTTCATTTTTTCAAATACAGAACCTAATTAAATAAGTTTCAACTTGACTTGTAGCTGAGGACATTTTAACTCCTTCAAGGTTACTCTTGTGTCCAAGTGTAGCTGTCTTTTGAATAATTCCTGATGCAGTATTTAGGTTAGTGATTTATATAATAAGAAATTTTATAGTAGAGCTCATGTAACTGTTTGCCTGTTAAATATATGCCATAAATATATGTTGTTGATTCCTAAAGTGTTAAAGTTGTTATCGACATTACATTATTTTGATACATTACATTCATTTGGCATCAAGTGTTGCTCAGAGCTAGTAACTAATACAGGATTCTTAGAAGTACTGTGGAAATGAAGGTGCCAAGAGTTTGCTTTGAGTGCCCTTTAAAAGCTGTAGATTATATATGTACTTTGCTTACTCCTGGTGCTCAATGAAAAGAAAAAATATATCAAAGAGTTGTTTAGGTGAAACTCTCAAGCAGTAGTTAAAGTCTGTATGTCCAGAACATTTTTTCTTAGAGGGGATTAATGGTGAAAATGAAAGCAATTTGTGAGGATTATATGTGTGATTAGTTTGCCTTTCCTTAGGATCTGTCTGTACTTGTATGGATAAAGCTCATCCCCCATTTGGCAGCCAATAATTTATTACATATTGTCAACATATTCTCAAGAATATATGAAAAATAAAGAACACTCTATCTAAAGATGCCTTTTACTTGAAAGCAGTCAAGAATGGGAATTCTGTTGCTTACCTGAATTTCTGCCTAAAACTGGAGAAGTGTTGAATGGTTGCTGTGTGTCTGGCAGTAAAACCAGAGGAGATGCAGGCTGTGCTGAAGGACAGGGATGCTGCTGTTTGGCTCTGCTGTTTATACTTGGTCACAGGAGTACCTGGAATTAACAGCACCTAACCAGCATTTACGCTAAGGGAAGGGGCTTGTGAGTTATTTGTAACTGAAACTGAGACTGACCAAGGGAGTTGATGGTTAAAGGAACATTTTTAGTTGTAACAAGAATGTCAATATTTTCCCCAAATGCATCTATCAAACTCTAAATACATTTTGTTCTGGAGCAGTGGCCTCCACTGCATAGGGAGGACTGCTTGATTTAAGAACATCCATATGTGCCCCCTCATGTGGGGATTTTAAGCTAACGTTGGAGTGTGTGTTCTCTTCCAAATGTCACTCAGTCACGTGCTCTCCTTTACATGTTCAATGAATTGCAGTCCAGCTCTCTTACAGTGAGTTTTCAGGGTGAGCAGTGAAGCTGTCTTCAGTAAAGGACAATTGATTTCCCTGAGTCAGGGTCATTCCCAAAGCTCTTGACTATTTCTGCTTCAGGTCTGTGTGATTGTTGCCTTCAACTATGGAGATAAATGATACTCAAAGAATTCTTGCCTCTGAGAGGAAATTAATAGTTTTATTTATGGATAAGTAACAAAATATTAAATTGTTTAGGAGGGGCTTGCAGGGGCTTTTTTGTTGAAAATGAGTGTTCTTTGGTGTGGGTGTGAACATGAATGAAATTAAGGGTTAGGTGGTACTGGGGTCCTAAAAATCTCTGGCTTATTTGACATATGTTACAGATCCTGAGGTAACTGCAATGCAGTGCTGTTTTTTACTCTTCTGTGAATTTCTGTAGATCATTATAATTAAGTTGTGTTTCAGAAATCTCAATAGTTGGCAAGTGTAACCAAAAATAAAGCATCACATGCAGCCGGAGTTCCAGATATCCTTACTCTGCCCTAAAGCCACGTTTCCCAGCCATTATCTTGTCATAGCTTATTGTGCTCAATTTTAATTAAATGTTAATAGCAATTTTGCAGTCAGAACTGACATGAAAGTTTTCCAAAGATTATTATACCCACAGGATATCTTTATTATGTGTTTTTTCTTGTTTCTTTTTTATCTTGTCCAAGCCCTGCTCTTAGGAAAAGTCTTTGGTCATGGAGAACATGAAACAGAAAATGGTGCAGTGTCTTGACTGACAAGGATCAGTTTACAAGGGCTCAGCAATTGAATTTTGTATTCTTCAGGAACATTAAAAACTTACATGTTTGATAAGGATCTTGGGGTTTATTTGATTTTCCTTAGCGTGGTGTATACACTTGAGTGTTCTACATTTAGGTTTCAACATACAGATGCTGAATCTTTAAATACAAAAAGGGCTTTTGCAGTGCTGCAACCTGTAGTTCTTGTGTCTTGCCTTTAAGGATGTTGTGTTCACAAATGGTAGGCAGAGCTTATACTGTTGGATGTTGGATCACTAATTCTTATTGGTGTATAGGAAGCCCTTTAGTATTAATTGGTTGTCAAATCCCTAAGAAATAGCACATTAATGTGCTTGATCATAGTGCCCTGTTTAGAAGCTGCAGTTTGCCCCCATCCTCAGCCTCTCCGTGTAACACAATTACAGATGTGCATCCAGGACATTTAGTGGATTGCATTTCATTAATACAATTTGAGCAGACAATACCAAGTTGCTGTCGGGCCGTGCTGACAGCTAATTACTGAAATGAAGGGTGTGCATGGCTAAGGAACAATGGAGCATGTCTCAGGAACTGGAAAGCAGCACACAAATAGTGCCACATCTTGGAATCACTCCTCTGGACAGTTTGCTGTCTCTGCAGACCAGCTTTTGTCACATATCTGATCATGGTGGGGAGTTAGACTTCAGGGAAACAAAGGTTGTTACTGTTGATGAAAATGCAATGTAGTTCCGGTTTGCCCTTCCCTCTGGTTAATGCAGACCCTTGTACGTACTTACCCGTCTGCTGGCCACACTGACCTCCTGCTTAGACATCACTGCACGTTTTCCCCATAGAATGTCCAGTCTCCTTTTTTGAATACCAGGGATACTGTGAATGTCAGTCAATTTTGTAGCATTATTTATAGGGAAAGCTCTTGCTGACAGTTTGAAGGAGGAAGATCAGGAGTGACTCCTCATTGTTTCTTCCAGACTAAGAAACCACAGGCAGTCAAGTGGGGTTTGAAGCAGCAAAGGTTTGTAAGAAACAAGGAATGTTCTGTGTAGGATAGGCAGTAATCCTGCCAAGCACTTGGTCAAGTGATAGTGGGGAAGCTTGTGTTGGTTTGGGGGAATTTGGAGAGATACTCAGGAGAAGCCTTGGTTCACATTTGTTTGTTATGAAAGCACACCCTCCACTGAGCGCTTCTGGACCTGTCCAAAGCCTCCTTGTGTGTTGTTCTAGAGCAGGGGAAGCTGAAGCGCAGGGTGTTCACTACTGGGTAGAGACTTAGGGCATTTGTAAAAACCTCTATTGCCTAATGGAGTTTGGTTTTTTACAGTATATCTGCAGAATTGTTAAATATAATGGGATGCTGGCTACAAAGCAATTTTATCATCCAATTCATTCATCTGACATCTGTATTGTAAGACTAGGTGCTAGTTATCACTGGAGATATTTTTTCTGTTGATGCTCAGAGAACTCTTAGATTACCAGTGTGACTTATCTCTATCCTGATGGTGACAAGAGCCAGTGGCACTTGTGAGCAACTTATGTTATTTAGTCTGTGCATCTCCAAGTACACAGGTAAAATGGAGATAACAAATATTCTATTTCTTGTTGAAATGGAATTCAATCTTAAAAATTTTTGATTCAATTCTGCTGCTTAGTTGGAGAAAAAAGGTACAGTAGCAGGTTACCAGTAAAGGGTCTGTTCTGCCTGATGAACTCAAAAATTCATGATGAGGTGCTGCAATAGTTTACTATTTTTGCAATTCATTTTATGAAACAAGTTCCAGATTGAGCTCTGCTTCCATATATTCTCTCTCTGTGGAAATGATGTCCTTTTTTTCATTTCAAATTAGGTGAGTACAATGAAATCCTTATTTTACATATTTATTAACAAGGCCTTCCTCCCTGTGGTATTGTAACTACCCTCAGTACTCCATGCAAAGAAATTACACAGAGAACTCACAAACCTTCAGGAGATATATGTGGTCACTCTTCTTTAAGCATTTCTGCTCCTATCTGTGTTATTCTTACGTGCTGCTCTATCAGCCCTTATTTTGTGCCCTTCCTTTCCAGAAGCTGTCAGTGGCATCAAATTTTTTTGTTGTTGTTGTTTTTATTTCTGAAGTAAATCACATTAAAGGCCTCATGCCAAATCTGAATCTCATTGGCTATTCATTGTTAGGAAATTGATGAGTGAAGAAATTGTATCAACTGTGCTGTCTGGCTCATAGAGGGTTAAGAGAATTTTTAGTCTCACCAAAAAGTATTTGGTCAGGTAGTCAGGTGCTGGAAATTTTCTTAGCAACATCAGTCACCTAGGAACATGATCATCTGCTGTTCTGGGGTAGAGATTACAGAGCTTAATGATTAGCTTCTATAAGCTGCAGCTGATGCCAGACTCTACCCCCTTTACACCTAATTAGCCTCATTAATGAGCTCTTCTGCTCTCCACAGAGAGGGCTTCCTCCTCAGAATAGGAGGTAAAAATACTTCACCCAGGTAGATGTGCTGAAACCTTTAATTATTGCCCACACCTGCAAAGCGTTGTGTGTCTGACAGCAATATTGCTTACCCGAAACTGCTTATTTACAGTGACCACAGCACCGAGCATTAACTCTTTAGCACCGGCGGAACTGGTGTGAACCTTTGCCAGTATTTGTAGAGGGTGGAAAGATAGGCAGTTGCAAATTTAATGCTTAATCAAATTGGATGTGATCTGGGAGGGGAGGCAGTTTGTATGTCATGAAAATGTTTTTTTAAAGTTTCTGAGTATTTTGTTTAATCCTGAAAAATGGGCTGAAATTGCTGTTGCGTTGTCAAATATAGCAATAGCAGGACTAAGAGCACCGTTAGGCAAGTTCCCTTCTATAAAAGACCAACTTCTGTGTTTGAAGCAATGTAATTTAGTACTGCTAAAATGGAAACATGGAAAA
>VZUA01034268.1:1235-12118 GCA_013401035.1 Horornis vulcanius | reverse complement strand
GTCCCCTGCGCAACAGAAATACAAAACTTCTCTTCTGAATTGGAATGCTTTTTTTCGTTCTCTTTGAGCAGGGCCGGGGAATATTTGCAAGTGGGAGTCCATTCCCAAAGGTAACCCTGCCCAATGGACAGACCTTCTTCCCTGGCCAAGGAAACAACGCCTACGTCTTCCCAGGAGTGGCACTGGGAGTCACTGCCTGCGGGGTCCGGCACATCCCTGAAGAAATCTTCCTCATCACAGCAGAGGTTTCCAACTGACATTTAACTGATATTGTAAAAAAGATGATAAGAGGCACATGTATCTACTTCAGCTGTTGTAAAGAACCTGGCCCAGGACAATGCGTGGAGGGGAAATGGCTCAGCCTCAGCAAAGAGCTGCAGCCTTCTGGCTCAGGGAAAGCTCATGCTTCCATTATACCTACAGAGGTGCAGGGGCCATGACAGGGTTCTCCTTCTCTACACCTGCTGCCCTAACACAGCACTTCCCCACTCTGGCTCCACTGAAGTCTGTGGTGAAACATGTACACACATGTGTTTGTACAGGTCACAAATTCCCACCCAGGACTAGTCCCAGCCCCAATGCTGCTGAGGTTTCAGCCACATACCATGTAATGTGAGGGAATGTGGTGTGTGCTTGAGGTCATCCCTAAAAACTACCATCCTCTTCCTTCTAGACTATTGCTGCCCAGGTGACAGAGCAGCATCTTGCAGAAGGAAGACTCTATCCCCCCTTGGGCAGCATCAGAGAAGTGTCTCTCAAAATTGCTGTGAAAGTGAGTATTTCCATTCTACCTTTCATGGTAGGGAGGGCAGAAATTGCCCTGGAATCATTTTTGGTTTGTGTTTTTTAATTCAATTTATTCTAAAGCAATGATTCTCAGGAATTCTTCTGACCATAATCACTGCTTCGATTTCTTCCATCAGTAAAACCCAAATGTGAAAAATATATTCTGATTCTGAGTGCCTCACAGCTCACAAAGCTCTGCTTTATTGCTTGAAGCTGTGAGTCTTCAGCACTTCAAAAAATGAGGTTTAGAGTAAAATTCAAACATGACTCAAGTTGCCAAAAGATTTTAGGTTCCAAATTGCTATTTTGCAACCTTTCCTGTATTTAGTAGNGCACTTCCCCACTCTGGCTCCACTGAAGTCTGTGGTGAAACATGTACACACATGTGTTTGTACAGGTCACAAATTCCCACCCAGGACTAGTCCCAGCCCCAATGCTGCTGAGGTTTCAGCCACATACCGTGTAATGTGAGGGAATGTGGTGTGTGCTTGAGATCATCCCTAAAAACTACCATCCTCTTCCTTCTAGACTATTGCTGCCCAGGTGACAGAGCAGCATCTTGCAGAAGGAAGACTCTATCCCCCCTTGGGCAGCATCAGAGAAGTGTCTCTCAAAATTGCTGTGAAAGTAAGTATTTCCATTCTACTTTTCATGGTAGGGAGGGCAGAAATTGCACTGGAATCATTTTTGGTTTGTGTTTTTTAATTCAATTTATTCTAAAGCAATCATTCTCAGGAATTCTTCTGACCATAATCACTGCTTCGATTTCTTCCATCAGTAAAACCCAAATGTGAAAAATATATTCTGATTCTGAGTGCCTCACAGCTCACAAAGCTCTGCTTTATTGCTTGAAGCTGTGAGTCTTCAGCACTTCAAAAAATGAGGTTTAGAGTAAAATTCAAACATGACTCAAGTTGCCAAAAGATTTTAGGTTCCAAATTGCTATTTTGCAACCTTTCCTGTATTTAGTAGGGACCTAATTACATAAATACTATTCTAGATCGGGACTTGTCTAATTACGGGTTTGGTGCCCTGCATCCATCAGATCTGTAATTCAGAGACACCCACTGAGACTCTCCTTGGCCTGCCCAGAGCTGGGATGGATGCAGAGCGTAGCCAGGGAGCTTACGGGTATGAGCAGAGCTGGCCAAAGGGCTGCTCTCCTTCTTCACCTGCACACCCCAACCAATCTGCCAGGGCAGGGGGATGCATTTCTTACCAGCCACTGCTTGCAGGCAGCTGGCATTCCCTCATCCAACTGAGGGTAAAGTGCAGCTGACAAAGAGAAAAAAGAAAAAAACTGCACAATTCTGAGAGGAGTAAAGAGGGAAGACACAGACAGGGCCAAACTGCAGTTGGTTTCAACTTCATGACATGCCAGCATTGTTTCAGCAGCTCATTTTGCTTATCTTTTTTGCAGGTTGTTGAGTGGGCCTACAAGCATGGCCTTGCTTCTTTGTACCCCGAGCCAGCAGACAAGGAAACCTTTGTGAAACAGCACATATACAGCTCTGACTACGATTCATTTGTTTTTGATGATTACAGGTGGCCCCCTGCAGCCATGCAAACACAAAATGTATAATGTTTTATGAGAACTGTTCTCTTATTTTTGTTATCAGTTCCTGTGGTCCATGTCATTGCTGATATAATGCACCTTCAGGCTTGCAGAATGATAAAAGTAAATGAGTCCTAGTAGTTTTTTACTTGCCACTGATTTTTGTCTAGGGGAGCATGTCAGCAGGGAATAAAATGGAGTCCAGGGTGCACCGTGGGTACTCCAAGGAGAGAGACAGACTGGCTGCAGCCCATCCCAGTCAGTCAGAACTGCTGACTGCTTAACATACTTCCTGCTCTCAGCTGCCTTGGGATAAGCTACCTGGGCCACCTCAGAAGCACAGAATCCCATTGCTACTGGGAGTGCCCATAAGAAGCTGGAATCCACGTGACCATCCCTCACACATGACAGCCACGCTTTGCCTGTGGCTCTCTGGATGTAATGGGAAGGGTGTGCACTGCTCTGGGAGAGTTGCACACTTGGGAAGCACTACTCTTATCTGCTTCTGAAGTCCCTGATATTGGGTAGTCTCAACAAACCCAAACTGGTACATGGATCACACAGCCTGGCACTGTCATCTGCCACATCCCATGGAAACACACCAAAACCTCCCTCAGCCCCGTGGGGACAACAGACCCCTCCCCTCCTCAATTCAGGTGGCCCTTCAAGAGAACAAGAGTGCAGGGACACGTAGGGGACAGCCAAACCAGAGACCAGGAGACCCACAAAACCACATGCAGCCATCACATTGGTGCAGCTCCTGATGGACACTGCTAAGGAAGCACAGCCACCAGCCAAGGGCTCCCCTGGGAGTCTCTCTGTGTCACAGAGTTCCAGGGAGGCCTCCCCCAGCCTTGTGACATTGTCACGCCTCATCAAATATTATCCCAGCAGGATGGGTTCCCCTGACTATAACAGGGAAAGAACAGAGGGATGGCTGGCAGCTCTTCCATCACACACTCCCTGTGCTGGTGGGGCTGACGGGAAGGTGGGGCTCAGGGGAGAACAGCAGGTTGGGTGGGAGCCTTTTATGGGAGCAAGGCTACGCTTGCCCTGGGAGTTCCCTGGCAAAGCCCGTGGCCCTGTGTTCCCGCCGTGTAGGATTCAAAGGGAACCACTTGAGGGCTGCAGAGGACTTCTATGCACAGCTTCTCCCCAGCAGAGACGGTCCAGTGGCAGGGAATATTCTTTTCTTGTCCAGTCTTGTACAAGAAAAGTCTCCCACAGAGGGAATACCTACTGGAGTTGGAGTTGCTGGGTGTCTGCCCTATAAGGAACTCTCTAGTAAAAGAGACTAAATTGGTATAGGACAAACTCAAGTTTGAATAGTGTGGGACTTTTAGCTGCTGTGGTTTTTTTCCTCATTTAAAGCAAGGATATTTCTAGCAGCTCATTTTGGATTTCTCTGTTCCCAGTTTTTCTCTCAGCAGCAGGAAACGTCTCTATTCTTAAATTGGTTTTTTTCCTTCCTTTGAAAAATGAGGTAGTTTGAAACCAGTGATATAACTAGCATAAACACAAGAAAAGTATATCAATACAGGTAATAATGTGGCAATATTAATACCTATTTCAAGCTCAAAAAGGATTATTGTGTCATCCAAACATGATGCTAAGCCTGGCAATTTCCTGATATCTGAGTTACCTTCACTTTTTCATACCTGAAAAACCTTCACTTCTCTTTGCCTCATCACTCATGTCTCTCCTTTTATTAAAGAAAATTTCATCTTATTTATAATTCCAGTTGGTCTGGATTAGCCAGGTAGCATTTGTCCTGTAGTAAAAGATGTTCTTCCTCCCCTGGCAGGGCCCATCTATTGGCCAAGACAGCACATTGCTTGGAGTTGCCATAGGCTGTATCACTGGCTTATCTCCAGGAGCATCCAGGAACCAGTGTGTGGCTCTGACAACCCAAGGGGCTCTGGATAATACAATAAAAATAAATTATATTGAAGTCAGGGCCATCCTCCTCTGGCCTGACTTTTTACTTCACCCCTGTCAGCTGGCTCTAGGTGTTAAGGGTCATCTAAGCCATAAAAAAGTATTGATCACATACTTTAGGAAAAAAGTCAGGATCTCTGGCCATCACGTGTATCAGGAATGCCAGGTGTGTTCTTATAAGTAGCCACCCCAAATTAAGCCTCTATCCTTTAAGTCATGTTCTGAGGCTCCTTCCTCACAAGCCCTGACTTCATGTGCAAATAGGAGACATTTGTTTTGCTGGCACTTCAAGGGTGTGATGACCTTTCCATCCTGAAAGGAAAGTCTTTATAAAATCACTAATTAATGACTGAGCTTGAATCAGTTGTCCCAGATATGTGAATAAACAAAGAAGATAAAGGTCTGGCTATTAAACAGGAAAGAAAGGTTTTTCTTTATGGAGCGAGCTGTTCAAATACCTAAAATGGTGGTAATTGATTTATATGCAATTATTGGAGTGCACAGAAGCAATTATAGCTGTTATTCAAAGCCCAGTTCTACTGTGAGGTGTTTCTATGCAAAAAATTCCTTATTAGTTATCCACTGATGAAAAATGGTGGTAGAAGGATGGAATTTCTCCTCATTTAAGCTTCATACCCAATTTTACCCCTCTGATCTCTGCCTTCTGTATCTTGAGAATAACAGAGCTGTTTACTCCAGACTTAACAAATCTAGCTGACAAACCACTGGCAGGGAAGAAACTGCTGGCATGAGAGGGGATTTGATCACAGAACTGTAACACTGCTGGTATTATTGAAATAAGATCTGCCAGAGTCCAGCTCAACTCATAGTCACCCAGGCTGTATTCATAGAGTCAGCTGTCAGAGACTAAATGTTATTTAATTTGTAACTCCTGCAGATTGGTCTGGAAAATCACTCAGGTGTCCAGAGCTCTCACAGGCTGACTATGAACCTCCATCACCTTGCAGGGTGCTCAGCCTCAATACCCAAAGAAACATTACAGTGAGCTTGGGAGCTGAACACATCAAAGAGAGGTGGGAAGAGAAGGCAATAAGAATGTCATGCTAAGGGAAGGTCCAGGACAGCCCTCAATGCCACCCTTGAGTGTGGTGAACCCACAGCAGAGTTTTGAGCACACTCGGCACACGTTCAAGCACAAGCACGAACTCTTCACTATGAGGTTTGGAAGACAGAAAGGGTCATGTCTGCTACATCATTGAAATGAGTCATGGGAATCAGTCCCTATAAACCTCTCCTTTACCCTGTGGTACAGAAGAGCCTGTATCACATTCTGCAGTTAAAAAAAAAAGGGACAAAATCTGGGCCACCACCTCTTCTGTGACACCATCCTTGGTCCAGCAGCTTCTCAGGCAGAATTCTTCTGTTTGAAGGGTCTTGTGGCAACATAAAATTAAAAATCATTCACTGAGCTATCACCACTGTGGAGGTACAGAGGGTGTCTATCTTTTATGAATCCGAACAAAAATAAAATTAGTAACAATTACGCCCAGCTTCTCCAAGAGAAAGCAGTTTGTATTCCCCATCTACAGCTACCAGTGAAGTGATTTGTCCCCCAGTGTTTTAGGTTTAACTCTCTCCCAGTCTGACAGCAGATTTGCTCCACTTAGCTGTGGCTGAAATGCCTGAGCTGGGCTCCAGCCATTCCTGGGCTAAGACAAACTGCCCCCACTCCACTCCAAACCCTCCTTGAGGGTGCACTTGGGCACGGATCACAGGCTGCAGTAATGGAGGCACAGGTACAGTTCCCTTCAGCACTAGCTAAGGGATGGCACCTACGGCAAAGAGGGCAGAAAATGGAGACAGTCACCTCTTCATCTGGCACAGCAGGATCTGCCAGAATTTGTTCAGCAGAGCCCACTGAATGAATTACAATTAGCTGCTAAGGCTGAAGCAGTCTAAAATGCCCACCAGGAGACACCCTAGCACACAAAACATGCACTAACAGGCACACCAGAACCCATTACTACAAATCCGGAATCCTCTCCCCCCCTCCCTCAGTACAGACCAGTCCACATCTTATATGCCCAGTGTTGTTAGAGAATACCTGAAGGGAACACAGGGTAAATGGTGCAGTTTTAGCTGCCTCGGGGAGGGTGACACAGATAGTATTTAAGATGTGATTGCCCCATTTCAGAGAAGGAAAGATGAAGGATCATTTGGGAAATGCTGCCTATTTCTCAAATCCCACACTGGCCAATTCAAGCAATTAAAATACATTCCACTGACAGCAATGCAGTGACATTGAGTCTGTGATCTCTCAACAACCATAGGTCTGTGAACTACAATCATAACAACCCTAAGGATAAGGCTTTGACAGTACATTTACACTTCATATGAAGGGGGTCCAAAAAGCATAAAAGCCTAAAAACCTGCAGGCTGGTGAAGTAGTTCTTTGTCAACAAGGGATGGGATATCAGGGTTACAGTGAGGTATTGAAAAATATTATAAAACACCCTCATCATTCATCATCTTTCAGCAATCTCCTGCCAATCTTCACCCACAGAGAATTGGGGAGAGGGTGCTCGTTATAATACACTCTATTTTTGGCTGTTTACGTAGATGCATTACAAACGTCATTGGATTTTAAGGAAGTGTTCACCAGCCTCTTTGGCTGACACAGAGCTATCCTAAAAGCATTCCCAGCTCTCACTTCATATAATCAGGCTTGTAGGGTTGAACTCTCACAGTCTCATCTGAATTTCTTGCACATCTCTACGGAATTGCTCCACAAACTTTTTCCTCCTGTCGCCAAGAAGTGCAGAATGACCTTCTGTTTTTGCACTATTGCCAAAAGCAGTTTATTTAGAAGTCAGAAAACAAAAAGAGTTTACAATAAACTTCTTTATCTTTTTCACTAACACTTCGATCAACTATGTAAGCTCAAGGAAGATGACTCATCATCCATGGCCAGGCTGTACTAGAGCATTCCCAAGCTCAGGCCATCAAATAGTTAATAAGCCTGTTTCAAAACACTTAAAAAAAAAAAAAAAAAAAAAATCTTTCTGCTTTCTGAAAGCAGCTTTGGAATACACCCAGACCATTTAAGTCACAAAATACTGAGGCACAGTAGTAATTATCCATGGTGAACCCTTACTTATTTGTCCGTAAATCACTACTAAGGAAAGGTTAAGATTCCCTAATTTAAAATGAGAAGCAAGGGTTCTTGTCAGCCCCCTTCATCATCTTTGAATACTTATGAAAACTATCCACACGTGTATGCTTTCTCATCAAAGTCACCAGTAACGTCAGGCAATATGTGTAAAATACATCAGCAATAAAATGGAGTTTAGTGTATCTGAGGAACTCAGTGCAGGCTTTGTAAAATGAAATAGTTTGGTGGTCTGACCTTGATCCAACCAAGCAGAACCCATTTCCTTTCAAAGGGACACACTTCTTCTAAGACAGAAAAGCTAAAAAGAATCAGCTTTAGTCCTTAGGGACAGACTCCTTATAAAAGTGCATCAAAAAAACCAAAATATCTTGCTCAATTACAAAAAGCTTTCATTCTTGCAGATGCTTAAGATGATGATCTTCAGTGTTTCAGAGGAGAAAACAATTTCCCAAGGGTGTTTCTGAGCGAGACTGTTAGGTGATGTTTTCAGTGCCTGTGCTATTCAAGCTGAGGGAAACAACACAACAAAAAGAGCCCACACATGCACAAAGGAGAACAAAGATGCAGCCTCAGTAGATGGCAACCCCTGGGCTGTTCAGGTGCCCTCACCGCCTCCACAGCGTGGAGAGGGGCTCCAGCGCTCCTCAGGAGTTACACAGAAGTTCTTTGTTTGTCTGTGTTGTGGGAAAAGCTGTTGTTAGCTCCTTTCCAGGCTTATCAGACTTCCCATGCCAGGTCCTCCTCAAATACAAATACATCCTCTAGCAGCAATGTAGCCATACTTTGAAGAACACTGATTTCTAGATTTCATTTTTTTCTTTCTGTGCAACCTCCTATAATCTGAGCATTCCCTTAAGGAATGACAGCAGGATGGAGGCTAAGCTGAAGAGACTTCTGCAGCTGCTGCTCAGTCAGCCTGATTCCTGGAGCCTGATCCAAAATTCTTGCAAGCCCACAAAGAACCCTTCCAACCTGGAAGCACTGGGAATGGGCTGCCACCCCAGCCTTGAATCAGCCCAGCTCTGCTGGCACCCAGAGCTTCTTGTCCCACTGGTTTTAGACAAGGTCTAACCCAAGAAGGCTGATTGATGCTCAGCTTCTGAGCACCACAGGTCACCATCTACAAGACAGCAAGGCACCAAATGAGTAAAAACCACCAGCTGGTCAGATTTGTGGCTCTTGAGGGCTACTTGGAATAAGAAGTTGAGGTCTGTGGGCAATCAGACTATTCAGGTTTGCAGTGTCTATCCCAGAACCAATTCCTAAAAACCTCTTGACTTTTTCTGAGCGAAATCTCACTGACACCTGTGAGACAGCTCACAGAAAAGGCTATAAAGTCTTCAGGATTAGATCCTCAGTTAATACCTGTTTGCCTACTGATCTTGTGAGATACATAAATCCTCAAAAAGCTGGGTTTGTTCCTTAGCAGGGACCACTACATTATCAGCTCTCCCATCATTTTCCTGGCCTGCTGAAAACATAAATCTTAGGTGCACAGCTCAAGGGAGGAAAGTGGGCACTGAGATTATTAGCACAGTACCATCGTAATGAAATATTCTGAGCAGCTGCCAAGATGTGCTGCAAATTCACATGATTGAAGTAGGAGTTAAACAAACAAAAAAGTAATATAGCACATCTCCACCTGAAATAACACCCCCAGCCTGCCCAGGTAGCCTCAAATGCAAGCTCTGCTGGGAGCTGGCAGCGTGCAGCTCACTAATGCAAACTGGGATGCCTGCCAAAGTGAAGAAGGCAGGACAGAACTTACAGAGCAGAACATTGTCCCATCATCTAAACCAGCAGCAGGGCAGGATTAACCTAATTTGTAGCTACGTTGGCTGGACAGGGTGCCCATTGATCCTCATACATGCTCTCAAGAAGCTGTGAAATAAATTGCTGCAAAATTGTTCTTGAAAAGTGCATTTCCTCAACAGCACTCAGTTATCAGATGCTGGAGTGTTGTGGACGTTCATCCATGGCCGTTCCTTTCAGTACAGCCTGTGGAGACCTTGGGCAGCTTGTGGGGAGGAAAGAGGAGGCAGCAGTTACAGCTCTGCTTTTAAAAGTAAAATTAAAACATTTGCCAAAACAAATTATTTTATTTCCAAAAGATTTTATTGCACCTCTCCACACTTTGCTGATCCCAAATCTCTGAGAAGTTAAATTTGGGTTGAAGAATGAAAAAAAAAAAATGCTTTATCTTTCACATTATCTTTTAAACACAGAAGACACAAGGATTTGTCACCACCAAGGGTAAAACCCCAGGCTGATCCCTATGTGGATCCCTTTTAAAAAACAAACAATCCACTTAGGGCTGGCAGGGAGCCAGACTGAGGGATTGCCTTTGAAAACTTGCATCTCAATAGGAAACCTCCGAGTATTTTGATCTGTTTTCATAACTGTAACAATTTTCATCCCTTGACTTCGGAGCGTATTATCGCTCCTTTCTTTCTACTAAGTAATAGAAACAGACTGTACAAATGAAGGCTAAACAAGCACGGGCTGCTGTGGATAAAATACAGCATTTCAAACGATTTAGAAAAGACAAAACCCTCTGCCTGTCTTAACTCCTGCCAAGAAACCATTACAGAGGATGGAGGCACGGTGAAAGCCTCCTGACCGCCGCCGCGTCTCAACAGCAGTAACAACCACACAGCTCGGATCTATTGTGTAGCTTTATTTTTATAGGACCTATCATAGACTCTTTTACATAACTTAAATGATTATCAAATAATCTCCTGTACACAATGAGACGGAGCCGCATTGCTTTCTGAGCTTTGACACATTCCTGGAAGAAATCCAACAGTCTGTAGGAATCACATGGCCGCAGTGGCTACAGTACATTTTTGTCCCGAATTTACACCATCAATTAACTTACGAATCGCTGTAAACTGCCGTTTTGCAAGCTCCTGCAAGATGCTGTTAAAATTTCAGGACACTGAGTTTTGGTAGCAGCATTTTTAATTTTGCTTCACTTTCTTGCCTTTGTGTCCTCAGCTGAACACCTGCCAGCACTTGTGACAAACGTGAGCCTGGGAAAAATGTTAAACGCACCTCCAGTGTTGACACGAGCTTTAGATTTAGACTGAAATCATTGACGAGCGGTGCCCGCGGCCTCTGAGGAGCTCAGGCCCTGTCCCCACGTCGCCTACGGGTGCAGCAACGCGTCTGCCTACAGCCAGCCAAGCCCTGGCCCCTACGGAAGGAGGATGAAAGGGGGGGCACCGGCCGCTACAAAAACACCTGAAGAAACCCAAACTTTCACATTTTATTTGCAGCGTCGCCCAAACCGCAGGAGGAGGAGACTGGCAGTGCACAAGGGTGAATCCTGCGGGGGCCGTGGCCGCAGTTTCGGGAGCGGGGCTCTCGCATGCAGCGGGGTGCGCGGAGCCCCGTGCGGCCTCCGCGCTGCCCCAGCGCCCGCCCGCCCCCGCGGGGGGCTCCGGGCTGCGCTCCCCGCCTCGCCGTCCC
>VZUA01034255.1:0-16920 GCA_013401035.1 Horornis vulcanius | reverse complement strand
GTATAGAGTTGTATTACTGAAAAAGTGCGCTATAGATACAAATAAACACTTTAATGCACATTAATATAAATGCATATTAGTATAAATGCAACATGTCAATAATACCCTTCCCTACAAATTAGATAACACAGGTCATTTCATATTTCAATAGCAATTTATAGAATCTGAATAATTAAAAAAATCTTGTTTTTCTCCTGATTTTGAAATGACTTTACAGCAGTGAAAAACCTTTATTTCTGATCTGTCACACATTAGCTCCAGCTTCCAGCTCCAGAATGACAAACATGAGTTCACATTCTCACCCCACCATTAACAGGCGTGCTCATAACACCATTTATACACCTTGGGGGCAGGTTCTGAATTGAGTCATCATTTTTGTGAAATCCAGAAGGCAAGAAATGGGCATGAATATCAGCACAAAACCAGAGCTGTGCTGCAGCTCCAGAAGTGGAGGAAAGGATCAGCTAAACTGTTTTCATGGGCAAATACAGGTATGGACACATGCACAATTTGTAATGATGTAAAGTAAAACTAAAGGTGCTTTAAACATAGATGTCACATTCCCACAGAAAAATGCACTCAAAAATACGCTCCAAAATCTACTGACCCAGCAAGGGTCATGCCAGTCCTGATGTCAAGGGCTGCAGCCACCAACGCCTCCACAGCAGGAACACTGGCACTGAAATTCCGCAGGAAATACTAACCTTGATCACAAATTTAATACACAAAGCACACACAGCAACTGCAAACAGCAGCTCTGCTTGTCAGACAGTCACAGACTCCAAAACAAAACTATCAGAATTTCTGCACAATCTACTGTAAATCAGGTGCAGAGGCAGCAAAAATATACAGACTTTTTGTTAATACTGCATGATTGAAATGGAGAACCTGAATTAATACTGCATGATTGAAATGGACAACCTGAAATAGTCTGAAAAGATGAGCATAAGTGGCCCCACATGCCTCATATATCAGGCAGTGAAAGTCATGGTCCACAGTGTGTACATTTACTGGGAAGATGATTTGAAATTACAGAGCTCCTCCCCCTGCTGAAATCATTGCACAGGTGGTTACAATGAGAATGAACAGTGCAATGTTTCAGAGAAAACTCGAATTTGGCCTTGGTGCATCAATATTTTCTTCTATAAAGAAATAACCACAATTTCTTCCCTAACAAGACCATATGAGACAATACAATAAAGCATAGGCCAGTATTGTTATTCCAGTTATTTCAAGTATTTCCGTTGTCCTTTCTCTACTTTCAGTAATGATGGCGTCACTTCAGTGAAAGCAAGTGGATTTTTTTAAAATTTATTTTAATTTTTTTGCTTTGTTTTGTTTTAATTCTGCTTTGAGAAGAAATACTGCCTGTGAATTCTCCAAACAAGTTCTGCCACCCTGCTACTCTGCTGAGAAAGGAGGTTAAGGCAGCAGTAAGGGCAATTCCTTCTGTGCAACCATTCTACTAAAATCCTGCAAATCCAATGAGGGTAAATAACGGCCAATAATTCAGGAAAGCTGCTTGAATCCACTGGACATAACTTCATGAACCACTGAACTAACAGATTAAAGACAGTCTACAATCAAATATGAGAGTCCATTTCTAAAAGAGTCTTGCTATTTTAAGCTGCATTAATAAAACAGAGATATAGTTTTTAAATCCATTTGCTTACAAACAGCTGGTGTTTGATTGCTTCCTTGGGTTTTATTGTTTTGTTGTATTGTGTTTGGGGTTTTTTAAATTTCTTGCTTGAAGTATCAAGACTGTTACTGAAATACATCTAAAAATGAGCATTAAAACAACTTTTGGTACGACAGTGTGCCCACTGTAGCAGACAACTACAGCTAGTACAGCAAATATTTAATTTTAATGGGAAGTAAATGATGAATCCTGGTAATTTCAGAATTCCTAAACTTCATGAGGCTGCCTTGCCTTACCTGAAAAGGTTAATCATTAGGAGTACTGACATGTCTATGTATTACAGAAATATTCAGCATGTTTAAGGTAAGATCTCATTTTTCAGAGACCCTCAACAGTGCCAAAACCAATATTATGATATAAACTGCACTATTGTCTATAGATAAGCAAACATAAATACTGTATTCCTTCCAGACAGTACACCGTAACAAGACAACAACATATTTTCAGCCACCTGTGTAAATAAAAAGGTTTATGCATAAATAATATTTAATGTTTCCAAATGTAAAGGACTTCGAGCTGTCAGCTAATATCCATACTCCGAAAAACTTTTCAAAACTGCCACCAAGGGCCATATTTCAAAGCCCCAGCACCCAGAATGCCTTTTCCTTCACATATTTTAAGGAACAAACAAGTGCCTGCTTGTATTTCTACAGTTTTGATTTCCAGATAACTTTTAATAATGAGCAATAAATTCAGAAGTAATGGAACTACTAAGGGACAGGATTCTTGCACACAAAAGAACACAAGTGAGCAAGGAATGTGTAGGTGCTCCATTTTCTTAGTGTAAAGTTCATGGCACAGACAAGGAGCTGGGATGAAATTCCATTTATTTTTAGAAGTTCACAGAACACATACAACTAGTTGGTAGGAAGGATGTAGCAGAAAATTAACTCTCTGCTGGAGCAAACTAGGATTCTGACTGAATAATCACAAAAATCATATGATGGATAGACAGAAGATGGATTTTCATGGAGTGGCTGCCTTTTCTTCCAAGAACATGTAGCTTGTAACAGGTGAAGACCAGAATAGTAAGGTGCAACAGAATTTTGTACCAGTCATAACCCTTCACAGCAAATATTTTCTAGCTCTAAGTTTATAAAAAATCAAAAAAGGTAGTTGAAATTTTTTAAAATGAGACTCAAGGAAAGACATAAACATTATCTCAGTGTTGTGGTCTACAAGAAGCTGAGCATCATTTCTACGTGAATTCTGTCAGGAAGACCAGAACAATGCCTGGCTCCACCCCTTGGAAGGAGTGCTGTGCTTGATAACTTTGGCCCAAACTTTTCTGTACACAACCTAACAAAAACATTCCCATACCAATGCAGAAACCTGTTACTTTATTACTTTTAAAATCAGTCCATCAAGCAGGGATGGTCTTACTATGAGCTCATAAAATTTTTCCTTTNATGATAATGATGTGTTTTGTACCACTGGTCTCATATCTCTTAGGAAAACCATCTGTCTGCCTCAGTGAGGTTTAATTACCCAGTCTGAGATGTGTATTTTATAGTATTTGAGCAGCTTAACAATTTTCACAAGAAGTTTTATTTCAGATCCTGATTTACAAGATTTTTTTAGAATAGCCTTATAAAAAACACATTCTTGCTGTGAGGGTGGTGAAGCACTTCGTTGCCCAGAGCCTGTGGAGTCTCCACTGGTGGAGATGCTCCCAGCTCAGCTGGACACAGCCCAGCTCGGGCTGACCGTGCTGGAGCATGGGGCTGCACTGGATGAGTCTGTGAAACTCTTGCTTTTAACATCAAATTTGAGCACAAAGTTTTAACATTAGTCTGTATAAATACCCACTGTGCTTTTCTCATCATTCAGAGGATGTCTGAAATGCATTTTGGTTTTGGTTTATGTTTTTTGTTTGTTTTTTTTTTGAGAGAGAGAATAAGTTCTTTTTTATGTGTCCAGTCTGCAGAAGTCAGACACTGAACTCCAGCTTGCACAACATCACCATATCAAACTTGGGAAAGAAATCCTGTTTACTGATGATTTAACTGAAGCTTTTTTTCCCCACCATCACTGTCTTTTCCCTTACCTGAGCAACATCTTCAAGTTTGTTCCACTTTAAAGAGAGCAGCAGTTTTGGCAACGATTGTGGGAAATTTTCACGACAGTCATACCGCAAAGTCCAAATGAGATCCATTTCATTTTCACAAAGCTGAGATAAAGGATCTCTTTCCATTATATCTTTTAGCACAACATAAAACTTCTTACCACCTCGACCCTAGGAAATGAGAGATGTAGAATGTTGTGATAATTCAGCAAGATTCTGGTATGGTAGCTCAAATATAGCAACCCCAGAGCAGAAAGAACACCACATAAAAACCCATGAAATACAGGGAAATGATCACTGTGCCTTTCTTCCAGACTCCTTACTGTAGGCACTGTAAGTAACAGACTCCAAATCCAATGTGCAGAACTTTCTGAAAAAAGCTCAACTTTAGAGTTAAGGACACTAGATGGCAATATTTCTATTTTCCAGCTCCGAAATGGAGCACTCATTTAGGATGCATATACTTTCTTCTCCTGTTTTTCAAATGAGTAAATTCAGATACACAAATAATTATTTATTTTCATTAGAAACAAAAAAATACTTTTGCAATAATCTAAAGAAAACACAGTTGCCAAGTAGACAGACACTTATTTTGGTCTTTTAGTCCTAAATTGTTTTCCAGATCTAATGTAAATCTTAGCTGTCTTCCAAATCCGGAGTATGTAAAGCTTTTTGACAAGATATAGAAAAGTCCAAAATATACTGGAAAAAACAGGTATATATCTGATTTTAAAGCAGTTCATCAAAGTGAATTATATAAGAAAACAGAGCCAGTAGAATTGCTGTTTGACTTCATAATTTCTATATTAATCCGGAAGAACCAAGAAACCCCAGAAAATTAATTTTAAAGTAGTCTTTATATGATGCTCACCGCCATTGCAGCATTGTCACTGTTTCTTGCAATCTCAGCTGCCTTTTCAAGTATCTGCAAGAAATTGGTTTTAAATACATTAGATTTAACCCCAAATCTGACTGCTTTGCTAGGATCAGCATTACAGAAATGAAGCAGAAAAGGAAACATTGCTATCTTTAGGCAGTTTTGTATATCCAGGGGTGTAACATGGACTTGTGCGCAGTTTCCCTTTTCTCATCTGCAGGACTAAGGAGAACAGAAAGAGCAGTGCTCATGATGACCTCAATTATTTCCTTTTTCATCACTCCTGGGCTAAATTAAACAGCCTTCCTGATGACATCTTGCTTTCTGTGTCTGCATTTCCTCCTTATTTTTCACCACAGCAAACCAATCCCTCAACTCTAAGTTATCCTTTGCTTTCTCACCTCTACTTGTGCAGTTTCCAAGGGCACTGTTTCCATGCCCTTGGGTCCATGCTTCTGGCCCTCAATCCCAGCAAGAATCCAGAAGGCCAGTCCTTTCACCACACTCTAAGACTGCCCATAAGAGCTCAATCAGTGTGTCCAGGTACTTCTCTCAATCTTGGATGTCCCCTCCATTTTTATTTTCCTTTTGAACATTTTACTTGGTTTTTGAAGTTCATGCAATAACCCATAATGGAGAATTAAGTCTAGAAGTAAATGCAGTTCTTCAACGTGCATTCTGCATATTGGTTACTGAAACCAAGCCAGGTGTTACAATGCTGAACTGGCCAGGGATGTCTATCTGCAGCTGTCAGCCCCTGCTGCTGCGAGGAACAAATCATAAAATAAAATCTTGATAAAGAAAAATAGTCTAAGGAACCCCAGCATCTCCTTTTCCTGAGAGCTCTGCCTTTCCCATCACCCAGGAGTAGAACAGCACCCACAGGTTCAGCAAGACTTGTGCTGTGTTTACTCACACAACATAAGAAACAACAAAAGACTGCAATAATCAGAGCATAAATACCCAGCAGCTAAACTCCTTAGAAAGGCATCCTAACTTCTTTTATTTCTTTTCTCTGTATGAAACTCTCATTAAATATCATGTATTACATCTGCTACTTGGCAAAAAAGCTTATTTACATACTGTGTGTGAAAACATGCATAAACAAAACCACAGTGTCCTGATTCTGTGTTTGATTTTTGCCTGTCCGTGCTTTGCAGAGTTACTCTGTTTGCAAATAAACTTTCAAAGTCTTTGCAAGTCCAGCTTTGTTTGAGTGAACCCTGAGCCCCAGAATGTGCCTGCAGCACTCGCCATGGACAAGCCACACACGTGGCTCCTGTCTCAGACAAGTTTCTTATCCCTGGTCCAGGCACTTTTGCTCCCTCAGCCCCAAACAGCTCCTTGCTGTGCAAGCAGGTCGATGATACAATCAAAAAAGATTTATCTATTTTTGCACATTATGTTTCTCAAAGCAAAAATCTGGCATCTCATTCTTTGTTTTCTTGGCAGAAACAAGCAACAACACTGGGAAAATGAGAAGCAGCCATAGAGCAAGCAAGTCTCAGCTGGAGCATTCTGAGAGACAGATCCTCAGCTGATGTAATTCCAGCAGCTGCAATGTCACTCCTCATTCAACAGAACTTTCACCAAGAGAATCCATAGGAGACTGAGTTGAATGAAGCTGAAAGTTACAAGGGGTGAAGACCATCAGACCCCACCTTAATGTCACCACACTCTCTGTCTCACCCAGTAAAATCTATTGGCTGTATTCAGTCCAGGGTTTTAACTCCTGAGAACTTGGTATTGCAGGGACAACAAAAAGAAAATCCAGGGCTAGAAAAGATATGTGATTACTGAAGAGACACACTTTTACTTAGCCTGTCTGTAATATGTACATCAATTTTTTTCTTTAGAAATTAAATACACGTAAGTGCAATGAGCAAAAAAGTTAAATCATTACAAATAAAGCCACACCAAAACTGGATAAAATATGTTCACTAGTGTTATCTGGTCAGCCATAAATGAGGCAGCAATTGGTCAGTACTGGTTTAGCTTTTACTGCATTTCCAATGCTGTTTGAATAAAAGAAAAAGTACTGTGCTGACAAGGAGGGGAAAACACTGTCAATCCAAACTGAAACAAAAGAAACCTTATCTTGTTACTTCATTTCATTTTTGTGAACTTAAATCCCAAATCTGCCTTTGAACAAGATGATAAAACTTGGTAATTTCAGTCTTTTTGTTCATGCCCCAAAAAGGTGCAAAATCTCTCCCAAAAAACCCAAATAAACCCCCAAAAAACCCCACAAAACAAAACAAACAAACAACAAAAAAGGCAATTTCTCTAGGTTGTTATTGACTTTCCCCAAACCAAAACTCAGAGTAATGTATATAAGAGTTAAGCCTGACTTTTATAATGTATCATTAGCAATCTGTTTTAAGACTTTTTCATTGCCTGTTTCCAGGTCTTAGCTTTTTTTGCTAGTTTTAGAACATCTTTCTGTCTATCCTTCACACTACAGAAATAACCACATGTATTCCAAATATACACTCCCTTTCTAGAGAGATTCTTATCTTCATCTGTAGAAAACTGCAGGGCCACTTCAGTGGATTTAGCCCAAGAGCAGACCTTCAGAAATCCCTTTGCACACAGTATTAAGAGTCCATTTATCCTTTAAAGGACTTGAGCTCAAAGGGCAGTGTCCCAAAGAGTGGGTAACACACATTTGTACCAAGAAAGAGGAGATCTTTATAGATCACAGGCAAGCACAATTTGAAGATACAGAACAGCAGATAAATTTAGCTTTTTGTAAGATCATTCATATGGGAAACTGATTTGCTTTTGACCTTCAAAAGACCATGTACAGGCCACTTTTAAAATTGTATATTTTCAAAATAGACCCTCAAGTCAAGCACTGCCACTCAGGAGGTGCAAGTTTAACCAACTCCAGCATGGTGACTAAAAGGCAGGAAAAGGGGAATTCACTGGAAAAGGCAGTGCTGAAAGGAAAGAAGAAACAGCTATTTCCACATAAGCACTCATGAGTGCTTTTTAGCTCATCCCTTACCTTATCAAAGGGAGGGTAATTAATAGGCTGTTTTGAATATTCCTGAAATCGAATGTGCAAAGCTGTTGCATTTTCAGTGTACGGGTTGGTCTGGACGGTTCCCATGGGATTCAACATTTCTTCAAGTTCATCTGAAACACAGGCAGAACAGTTAATATGACAGGCCAGACAGGCAGTAAGAAATCACTTCCCTATAAAATGGACAGAGCATGTTTTACTGCACAGCACTTTTAGTGCACTGCTCTGTATTTCCAGCATAAATCACCTCCTGCATTCCCAAATGTTCGGTTATCACCCCATGAGAAACTGATTTCCTTAAGTAAATGTAATAGTCCAGGGAAGATGAGCTACCCCTACACTGAAACAAATCCCAGTGAGATCTGCAGCTTCTGATCATGAGCTTCAGGGACACAACCTCAGGATCAGATGGAGAGCAGAGCTTCAGGCCAGCCAGGCTGGGACGGGGCTCCTCAGGGTGGGATCAAGAGCGCCACAGAGGCTCCCAGCACTCCCACTAATTGTTCTCAGTATCAGGGAACAAGACAAAATTCTAATTCACAATTTTTGCTGATACCAATATTATCACTACATTATAACTGATCTATTCAATTTGGAGTGCATGGCACAGGGACCAAATGAAACCTAAACTGTACCTTAAAAGCAAGTAACAGCAGATATAAACATGCATCTATTTTATGTGGTTTTCCTTCCATAACAGATGAAACTTTTAGAACACTACTTCCAAGCTGGCTCTTGCCCTTCCTCTTTCCTGCTAAACAATACTTTCAGGACAGAGATTAAAATGTTGTATATTTGTCCACATAAAAATTACAAGTAATAAAGAGATCATTATGAGAGAACTGAACATGCATACAGTAAATATTCTGCTATTGGATCCCACACTCTCCCACACTTAAAGCTCAAATCTGAAAAGCTGAGGTTTACCAGGAAATGATGACCAGCTGTGCAGTACCATTTCTCCATTCCTCAAGTGTCCTTTATAATCAAACACCATGGTATTTACCCAGGCTACAGGATAATGCTGCCAAGGGAAAGAAGTGTTATATGGAAACAAAGATGCAGCAAATGTTACTACACAGAAAACACTGCAATATACATAAAATTGACAGGGTGGCTTGGGTTTTTTTTTCAAATGGTGATACCTTTCAGAAAAGCAATTAATCACTGAGAAGTATTAAAAGTTTTCATACCAAGATGTGCAATTCTTAATACATATGCTCTTGTAATACCATTTTTTTAAAATTTTGCATTCTTGAGCACTAAAGTGCTCAAAGGAAGATTTCTGGATGCTCATTTTGATATAACTAGGAGGTCACTCAAGAAAAATAAATGAAATAATTACCACTTTTCCTGCTTTCCTAATGGTTTGGTATTTGGAAGGATTCATTGCCTTGGTGGACTTTTTAGTTTTCATCTTATCCATGACAGCATAAACAGCAAAGCAGAGTCTTGCCATCCTTGGCAGATCACAGACATTGACTTCAAACTCCAGCACTTCATTCCAAATGTGGTCACTTCTCCCAGATATTTCTGTGCTTACTATTGTTTTACAAAGGAGTTCTGTGCCATGGAAAAGACCAGCCCTAACATGAACCTGCCATAAAGAAATGAGAGATTTTAAGCTTGTCACAGAACCTACAGAATTTAGCATAGAATAATAATAAAAGAACACACATACATATGAATTTTGTCAAACAACTAAGCAGAATAAAGAAGTTAAGACTAGTTTTCTGAATACAAATTAAAATCTCCAGGTAGAACCAATCTGTGCTTCTAAACAAGAAATGTTTGGGGTTTTTTTCAGCTTTTTATTTCAACTATTTCTAAAAATGTATAGAGGGAACACTGCTGACCCTAACACCAGGAGTCACCTGTAATAATAATGACCATGTATGTGGTTTCCAGGGGTTGTTTTGTCTTTAGTACCCAGAAACCAACAAAACCAGGTAGCTTGAACAATGAAAATCAGAATCAGGAAAAGAGAAGGACAACTAGACAAAGAAGCTGGAGTTCCTGGCACTGAAATTAAACTCATTACAGGTCAATGCTAAGATTTTTTTGTTGTTCTTTCTTAATTTTTCTGTTTCATTTCTACTTTTCTGTTCAATAACATACATACACAGAAAACTGCAGAGTGAAATGTGCTAGCTTCTTACAGATGGCCTTCCAAAACACCAGTGTGAGAAAGAGACAGAGAGAGGAAAATCCACAAATGTAATCTTTTGGTCAACACCAAAGAGAAGTTCTCAATGTTAAATGTGTAAGAGTGATCTGATGTTTCAGGTTCCCTCTGCTCCTGAATCAACCTTCCCCACATTCCCTTTAAACTATCATATTTTTGCTGAGCACTGCAAGGGAAAGAGAGAGAGATATTAAATTTGATAGTGGTTTTAGGTAAAAAAAGAATTCACCTCTCTAATTCTAGGACTTCTCATCCTGTTAATGTAAAGCATTGGATCCCATTTTTTCTTCTTTTCATTCTGACACGCCCGTTTTATGAGTGAAATGGTGTGTACTGATGGGGTGGCCAAAGACCAAGACAAAAGAAATGCAGTTTCCAATGTCATGTACTTGGAAAATGGGGTGTTGGACTGCTGGGTGAGGTCACTTGTGCCCTAGGTGGATGTCCCCAACCCAACTCACACTGGGGCAGTGCTACCCAGCTGACAAATGTTTTGGTCCCCACTACAAACACTGCATTTGTGAGCCTTGCTGGTGGTTTCAGCAGAAATGGATGAATATTGGCTTATCCACAGCACAGTGGGGCTAAAGGAACAATGGCAGTGAATTAAACAGCCTCAGAATCAGGACTGGAAAACAAATACATTCTCAATAGTGACAATTTTGTAACACTGTAGACAGACAAGGGAGGGAAACACGCACAGGTTTGCAGGGTCACTGCATTAATTGTTTTAGGTTACCCACAGGACTTTTAATTTTTCAAGACTAAAAAGCATTCAAAATACTGAATAACATTTAGATGGTGCCCACAGATGCCAATACAAAAGAAATGCCCATTTTTCTTGCTTCTTCTCAAGCTTAGAAAATACTTTGTTTTTCCCCTAAAAGCATACTGAAATCAACCAAAAGTCAGTTTTCTAAGCATGAAAAAAAAACTACCTTAGAAACTCCTGAGAACTATGTTGCTTCCAGAATGCACTGGCTCTCTTATCTTTCCTTTTAAAAATTTAAAAGAGTCTACAGAACAGAGTTAAGAAGATATTGAAACTACCTAAATAATGGTTTAGCCAAAGAAGAGGGATCTGGTTCTGCAGCCATCCATTTCCACAATCACAGTGTCTCAGGTACTAAAATGTAACTATGGCTCATTTATCAGTAATGTAGAGCTTCTTTTTGGTGCTGACCAAAATACAGGATTGCTAATTTACAAGGAGGTTGAAGCAACAGTTTTGAATGAAAAAAAAAAATGCATCAAGTATCCTGAATAAAGCATGAGAACAGCAAATATCAATAGTTGTCTGGGTATCTTCCTTATCTACAGGAGTGGCTACATAATTTACTGATTTCTAAACCAAATAAATGAGTTGAATGCTTTTCTACCTCACAATCAAGTGTTTTGTAAGGCATGAAAGTATCTGTGCAATAAATTTCCACATGTTAACAACTTGTGGTCTGTACAGCAGTCAGTAGCCCAGTCATGTATATTTTTACAGGAAATGATATTCCAGCTTTCTTTCTTTGTGTTCCTCATGTGCAGAAAATAAAAGACAGATTGTAGAGAAGCACACAGTCCAAGTTTAGACATACAGAATATATTCAGGACTACAAAAATACCACATTGCACTTTAAAACATTTAATATTTAATTTACTCGTGCCAGGTGTTTATGCCAATCTATTTTAAATGAGCTCACTTCACACCACTGTCAGCACTTTAGAGAAATCACGTTTTAAAAAATCAAATACCAATGAACACTTATGTCATACTGCCACAATGATTGCAATGTTCCAATGCACATATCCAACTTCAGGCAACAAAGGAATATTTCAGCAATAAAGTCAGATATTGACCAATGCTACCAATGCAATTGGGAATAAATAAAATTGCTGAAATCTGTATGATTTTGAGTTCAATTAGCATTGAAAATCATTAAAAGGATGAACAGAATGTCTTCTGATACCAGACACAGTTACTTACTTTGGCATTTTCTTCTGTGTTTAGTTTATTACCCTTTAACAGAATAATCTTGAAAGGGTTGGAAATATCCCACACACTCTGAGAAGAGAAACAAAGATACAAATTCATTCTTCACCATTGTAACATTGAGACCTATTTTGTAAGCTAAGCATTCTAAGCAAAAAGATCAAATACAAACAAAAAAAATTCAACTAAAAACATAAATTTGAAATCTTCAAAGATAAATTGGTTATCCTAGCTACAAGAGGAGACAAAGTAAAAAACTCAGCTGAAAGGGAGCTGGGGGTGAGAAGATACATCATGTCCTACATTCTGACTAATTCAAAATTTATTGTTCATTCTGAATAACTGCAGAGTGTGTACCAGAGCAAAGACCTGTGCACATTTCTGTTTCTGAGGTAAATCTCCCAAACAGGAGGCTCTGAGTGGCCCCAGGTGACCTACACTGGGGCAGGTGGTCACAGCACAAACCCCAGGCACTGGGATTTATATCCCACGAGTCACTGCTCCCTCAGGGCATCAGACATTCTCCCCATGAACTCACAGTTGTTGCTCTTGTTTTTTTTGGTGGCAGAGGAAGAGGAAGGTTGGAGGATTTCCGGTTTATGGCAGCTTCTATGGCAATCATCTCCTGCTCACACATCTTCTTGATGGTGCAGCACTCCACCAGGGTCAGCTGGGGAAGGGTCCTGTTCATCACACAGCTGCGGATGTACTGAAAGCCCAGGGAAAACAGCTGTCAGCAGCCAGCATTTCTACAGCAACTTCCGAACCAAAGAAACAAAGAATTCATTACAGAGATACAAAGGGAATGGTGCTCAGGTGTTTTATGACTGCAGAGGGCTGCAGACACCAGGAGGGAGATGTTGCTGTTCACTAATGGGATGGGAGGAAGCACCTTTGGCCAAGGCAGCAGAGAATTGTTACATCAAGTTCCAAAAAATTCTGTGTACCTGGAACTGAATTAATGGGTGATCACCAAAGACATATTCCAGCCTTCCACTAACTTGCAGCACATAATCAGCAGGATCAACTTCCTCATCTTCTTTTCCATGGATAGTCAAACGTTTTCGGATTGCCAGCTCATTCAGCTTGATGGGATTCATGTTAGGAGACACCTGGAAACTAAATACATCCTAACAAAACACAAACAGGAATACTGAAGGTCAAACTTCTCACAGGCAGACACACAGGGCTAAAATTGTAGCACATATACTAAAACAGGTAGAAATAATAGTAACTGTTAAACCCAGACTATTTTAACTATTTTAAAATCTGTGTGTTTAGAGCAATCAAAATAATAGGCACCCTAAAAGCTGTTAATTCTCAAACCTTTATGTTATCAGAAGTACTTTTAAAAACATAGGCCTTCATTTGATTTAGCAGTGATTTAAAGCAGTGATTCTAGAGCAATGTATTGATCGAGAAGGTTGTATTTTGGAATGTTGAATGAGGGAGACAATAAATTATGATGCATTTCAAAGTATTTAGCAGTACTAGATGTGTTAATTTTTCATTTTTCTACCCACTAGCAGGTAATCCTCTTTTTAGGTATCACTGAACTCAGAAGAAAAAGTTTCAAGTAAGAAAGTAGAAGAAACTGTGAATATGATTTATGTAGAAAACCACCACCACATTGGGAGGACAGCAGAAAAGAAGAGCAGCGGCCAACACCTGTAGCACTCTGAACACAACATGGAAAACCTGCATTTTTAAAGAAAGTTTTTAATTAAAACCCTTAGAGGCTATCAACCTATTTCCAAAGTATCTCTAATTTTAATGTGTTCTAAAAAGATAAAGACAAGAAGTTACTCTCTTTTGTAAATTAAAAGGGTTTTAAATTAAATTAATTTCAAGTTCCTAAAGCATAAGACCTTCAGTGAAATCTTTCATCTCCCTTCATCTACCACCACATTGTGCTTTATACATACATTATGCTTTATTTGCAAAGGCTGATTCAGGAGGTCCTGGGGCTTTGCTGTTTTGGTTTTTTTTTCCAAGTTTTCTTATTTTTTATTTACTCACCCAATTCTGAAGATGTGAGCACCCCAAATCCAGTTAATGGCAAATGTGAAGTGTTGTCTGCTTAGATACTTTTGACTTGTGCTTTTTTTTTATATAGACTGGTAAGAAGACAAGCTGTCCTAATGGAACAAGCAAACCCTGCAGAGTCACGCTAAATTAAGCCTGTGTTTTCTCAGTTTCTGCCTGGTTCACAACAGCTTCCCCCTTTCAGAAAGCTACCACAGTGTGAGGCTCTTTTCTCCTGCCATAACTGTAGTGGTAGACAGGGAATAACACTTTTTCTTCCCAGGAAGCTGGTGCTCTGAGAGCTGCCTTTCTCGCCAGAGGACCTTAACAGACATGTCACAGAGATGGGAAGCAGTCTCTCCTGCTCCAGAAACAACCATGGAGACCTTACAGCTCACCCACATGTTCCAGACAAAAACTACTTCACTATTTCCTTCTATCAATCTTGCAGTTGCAAGAACTGACAGAACAGTCCCCACACCTTCCTCTTTAATTCTCCTGGGATGACTGCAGTGCTCAGTGCAAGTAGTAGAGTCTGGAACAGACTTTACTGCTCTAAAAAGCAGCTCAGATTTGAACTGTTAATAGCCCTGAAGGTCAGAGCTGGCAGCAGAAGCATTTGAAACATTTGAAATGTCAGCAGCATAAGCTATTGTAGTGGCAGGCAAATACATCCTGCACCAGCAAGAACTTTTGCACTGCTTTTGTCCTGTCAGCATGTGCATATAGATACAGTATTTAATCAAGGGCTGAAGATAATCTCACTCCTGGACAACTACAAGCTCTCTGTTGAGCTGAGCAGGACTGGAAAAGGTTTTGTCATAAAACATCCGTACATCCAAGATGAGCTGGAGTTACTGCTGACCAAATTTAGCTTTCACTTTTACATTTAATGTTTCCAGGGGCAGATGTGCGTAGCATTTTAAACCATTAAAGTTTAAAAGGATAGTGCTAGAAATAATTCACCTTTGTAACTAAAATCATCTGAATCATTAGAAAATCAGCCTCTTGCACCTGGGTCAAAATGGACACCAAATGTAGCCTGATGTATTTACACACTTGTAAGATTTTTAAGGTTTCCAATGCTGATAATTTGTGGTTATCCAAAAGAACAGAGTGCAAAAAATGGCAATGGGAATACTGGACTCAAGCAACTTCAATATCAAAAAACCTCATGCTAGAACATAGCAGGTTTTCCTGGTAGAAACTAAAGGGGGGGGGTTATTTTAAAAATAAATGATGGTTTTGCCAGCCTTAACAGAAAGCTAACTCTAAGTTTCAGTGTACAAGTTTTCTATGTGCATCTCTAGTAAAGGGAATACTAAGTCTTCATTTTCAAAAAAAATTATTTCTCAATCTAATTAGTGGATCAACCCCAAAGATATTCAGTCAGTCACACACAGAGACAAGTGTGTTGAATATGGTGCCTCCTAATTGTCAGCAATCTCAGATAAACTGAGCTTAAAACTGAATGCAAGTGAAACAACACAGGAACAGTTGGCCAAAAAACGTCCTGGCAACTCTGAATCATGTTTTACATTTAAACAAATGTGAAGCAATATAGAAGACGAGAGTTGTACATTTTGCCTTTAGAAGTTGAACTGTAATTAGACTTCAGAAGTTCAGTTCTTAACCGTGAGCTCACATCCTCACTTTCTTTCAACAGTCAAGGATCCTGGCGAAAGACTTCACATTTTAAAACAAACACTATAATGTAGGTATTCTATTTCATTTGTATCCTTGAGCAATTCGTACCAATTTAGACCTGGATCAAAAACAGCTCATGAAACATGATGAACAACCATTCCTACCTGGCAGTTATCAAAATGAACAGCCACTACAAGGTTTCCACTATAGAGCTTATCTTGGAAGCTCTCTGGCATAACAGGCTCCTGCTCTGGTGGGTAAGTGTGCTTCAACCACTCCATCCAGGAGAGACCCACAAGTGACTGAATCTTTTCCTCACTGATTCTCCGCATTTTAGCTCGGAAGTCATTCACTTCAGGATCTTGTAAGGCATCGAATTCATGGAGACCTGAAAGAATTCACAGAATACACAGCTGTGGAAATACTGTCCACCCCATTTAAACCATTGCTAGCTTTAAGTTGAACTGATGCAGGTGGTTTCCTTCAGACATCCCATCCAAAATGGGTGCTCAGTGTTGAGTTGGGTTCTACATTGTCCCGTTCATCAATGGACTTCCAAAGTTACTTGCACAATTCCCAGGTAATCTGGCATGAGTGTTTATTTTAAACATAATGAATCAATGTATCTCTTGGGCACTATGAAGCAGAAAATCCAACATTACCTTGGGTTCAAGGCAGCTTGGAAAGTTTAAAGTCTCTCCTCACAAGAGCAAATTTAAAAAAGCACAGTAAATGCATCATAAATACCAAAGAGCAGAAGTGCTTGCAAGCTATGGGGGTTTCTTTAATCACCCAGAAAATCACATCATCCTTTTAAATTTTGTTTAAAAGTCAAAAAAGAAAATCTTCTACTCAAGTCAAAATGACATTACTGAAATTTCTACCAATCCAAGACCAGTAAAATTCCTTTTCCAAATCTTATAAAGAAAGAACACAGAGGGCAAGCCCTGCCTGACCAACTTGGTGGCCTTCTGCAACTGAGTGACATCAGTGGACAGGGGATGGCTGTGGATATCACCTACGTGAATTTCTGTAAAGCCTTGGACATGGGCCCCATAATGTCCTTGTCCCTAAATTGGAAAGAGATGTATTTGATGGTGGACTGTCCAGGGGGTGTGAAATTGGTTGGATGGCCACACCCAGAGGGTGACTGTCAACATCCCAGAGTCCCAAAGGACACGAGTGACAAGTGGTGTCCCTCAGGGTGTACTGCAAGCAGTGCTAGTAAACAGCATAGATGGACAGAGGACTGAGGGATCGAGGGCACCCTCAGCAGAGCTGCAGATGACACCAAGCTGAGTGGCTTGGTGACACACCCAAAGGATGGGATGCCAGCCAGACGAACCTGGACAAGCTCAGGAAGTGGGCACATGGGAATCCCACTGAGGTTCAACAAGGCCAAATGCAAGG
>VZUA01034254.1:0-17303 GCA_013401035.1 Horornis vulcanius | reverse complement strand
TGGATTTTCCCCACACACTCCCCTGTTCCCTCCTTTGTCCTAGATACACAGGCTAATTGGAGGTCTCCCTCCTCCTTCTCCTGTTCCACAAGCACTTTTTTCTTAAACAAGATCACAGTAAGTAGCATTCTTAATTTGTACTTAGCTTAATTTATGGCTTCAGTTTTAGACTGTAAGGAAGACCTGTGGCTGTGAAGTTTGTAATTTTCCATCAGTCTGATAATGATACCTTCCCTACGGTGTATTCCTGCATTTACTTATGTTTCACTTAGGGCCAGTGTTATCATTTTTGCATGGTATTTTTTTTCCCTTTTAAGCAATCAGAATTCTTTCAAGTGTTTTTGAGTCTTCTTTAGCAAAGATGATTGGTACGTCCTGATGATTTTGTTCGCTCTTTTCTCCGTCTGTCCCTGTTGGACGTCGGTTCAGTTGGACACTGTTTAACCTCAGGGCTGTTCATCAGGCTGAGGCTTTGATTTGCCATCTGCCTGCCACATTTGACTGTGCTTTCTGCACAGTGATGTGGCCTGAGATGCCTTAAAAATGATGGTCTTTTGTGTTGTTTTGCATGGATATCTAATCAGTCATTAAGTGATTAAACCCTTGTGACCAGTGCAATGGGTTTTATTTATGCACTTCTCCTTGGCTTTCATACAAGCATCTGTGATTTGTTTGCTGAAGTATTTTAGGGTTTTCTTGCAGCCCGGTGGTGTCATCCCTCCATCTCCCTGCTTCTGAGCTTCCTCCTCTTGGACCTGTGTAGCCAGAAAGGGGCTGACGTCACACCTTGTGAAGATTTCATCGCAGAACAGTCATTACCTTCCATCTTGTGTCTTTGTGCACATCAAAGAGCTGCAAGTCCCAGCAAGCGAGGTCCCAGGGAGTGAGGTTTGGTTCAAGGCTCACACAAAGCCAAATTGGCAAGTCTGGTTGGTTTTCTTTTGCAGAGTGAATCAGGACTCTCAGGACACTGAACCAGAGCAGCCACTGCTCTTGGATTGACTCAGATGGACCCAGCTGCTTCTGGGCTTCTTGCTGCTGCCTGGAGGGGCTGGAATAGGAGCTGCCAGTGTAACTCCTGCTTTCTGAGGATAGAAAATGGACAGAGGGAAACCCTGGGAGCTGACATTAGCGCCAAGATCCCCCATGACAATAGTGACTGCCCTGACTGTAACCAGTGGTTATGGCTTTCAGAAATCCTGAAGTAGCACAAGGGATCAAGAGGTCAAACCCAGGCATTTATGAGGGAAAAGAGTGTGAGAAAATCAATGTTTTATATAAATAAGTCACTACCTAAGGCGTCATGGGGTGCAGAATTAAGGGATTTTCTAGTTTTGTTGTTTGAAAGCAGAATTGATCTTCCATTTCTGATATGTGTAGTCAATTGAGATGTTATTTTTTTTATTTTGACGTTGGACACAGGCTGTAATGCTCCCTGGAGATGTTCAGCTGTCTCTTGATCTGCTCAGGTTTGGATATTGCTGTCACTGTGGTTTCTGAGTACCTTCCAACCACGTGTTAAGCAATATGACTTAGCATATGTCTCATTTAATGTCTTCTCTGATCTTCAGGATGATACTGGTTTGGATACGTTCTGCTAGTTAAGCTTTTTTTTTTAATTTCTCATTTTTAATGAGCTACAGATGTGGCCATTTAAGCCAGTTAAATTTGACAGGTGCTTCAACAATGTCAGTCTTTGCTGTGCGTTTGGAGAATCCCTGTTCCTAACAGTCAGTCCCAAGGGATGCCGAATGTCCACAGGTCCTTAACTTCAAAAACAAACAGTGGGTGCTTGACTCTCAAATTCAGTTCCCAAACTTTACACCACCCCACAGCCAATTTGCTGAGGTGCTTTCATTATGCAACATTCATGGTATGTAAAACTCATATTGTTCTGGGGGCTTGTTACAGTTCATTGAGATGAAACCAGCTGTGAGTTTTTACCTTTGAAGGACTCCTGGGATTCCTGTCCTATTCACCAAATGCAGCAGTGTTGTACTTTTCTCATTTTGTAAATGGTGCTGTAACATGGACTGCAGCTTGAAAATGCTGGGGACAAGGAGCTGTGTTGTGGTCCTGTCTGTGTCTCAGTTCAGCTGTATGCTTATGTTGTTTTCTTCACAACAGGCCAACAGCTTTCAAAGTTCAGCTGTTGGAGCTTCTGCAAACAGAAACAGGCATAAACTCTGCCTAGCCCAGTGAATGATGTTTTCCTCAGCCTTCTGTATTAGAGATTGCAGAGTTTGAAGCTGTGTATCAACTGCTTGTGCTACGGTGTCAAAATAGATGATATCAGAGGGAAATAATCTCTTCCTGATAAAATTTGCTGCCTCATTGATACTCAGCTTGAAATAGAAGATTACAGGGAACTGTGCAGGTCTGGACTGTGTGTTTGAACACGCTTGTAATCAGATGTCTGTGTTGAGGGAGAGACCGTCAGTGGGTGGAGGTTGCTGCACCTCTTGCTGAATATTGCGATATGGAGGTTGCACCTTGTTAATTTAGGGAAGATCACTGAGTTGTTGGCTCTCTGGGGTTGTTCTTGCACCAGCTGAGTCTGATCCTTGTTACAGAGTCAGCATTGCTGCCATGTCTCCTCTCAGAGCTCCCTGCAGTCATTCCTGCACCTGTAACTTACTGAGGAAATAGGTGGAGCTTGGCCCCAGTCAGCCCCTGAGACTGGGCTGGTCCCTGCCAGCAGCAGGGAGGAGGGCTGGGGGATAGAGCCATGCTCAGAGGAACAGCACAGGCACACAGAGTGCTGGGATGAAAGCATGGGGGTCTTCAGGCAAGGCTCTTCCTCAAGGATTTTCTTGGAGTCATTGAAGGAAGAAGGGGATTTGATGGGAAGCTGGTGTGTACAATACTAATGATGAGGGGCAGATGCAGTGATGGGGAGCCCCTTGATGACTTGGTTACATCCAAAGCCATGAGTGCGTTCTCTGGGCTCTGAAGCTGCATAAACAGACTGAGGTTTCTCTAAAGGCAGCTTAGTTCCAGTCTCTGGTTGGTGCTTACTCACGGAGCACTCCAGGAAGATGCTGATTTTCAGTCAGTGATTTTCCTCCTGGTTTGTGAACTAGATTGGGGTCATCATGTAAAGGCCCTGAAGATGACAGCTGATGCTTAATCACATGGATGGGTGTGGATGGCCTCTAGATCTGTACCTGCTGGAGTGCTTCTCTGAGCCCACCATGTACTGACGTGGAATTTAACTGAAAATGAGCTGTGGGGTGGAGAAATGCTCTTCACTCTCCTTATAGAAATGAAGCACAGACAAAACTCTGCAGGGGGACATTTTATAATTAAATAGCTAAGACTTAGCTCCTGCTGTCTTTACACAGATTAATTTATGTTTTGAAAATCTCAAATGACTTGCAGCTATTAGCTAGAAATCCCCTTCCTGGAGCTCCGGCTTGCACCTTTGCTGTGTCTGTCCTGAGGTGTCTACTTAAATGCATCAGTACATCAGCTAAACAGACACTGCCTGTGGGAATGTCCAGCCATTTGGTCTCTCCAGGAGTCTGGGAGAGCTCAGCTCTGTAGGCACAGTGGTGGCCCCATGGTTAAGGCAAAAGTTCTTCTCTGCAGCACCGAGATGTGTATTCAGAAACATGTGCCATGAGAATAGAGATGCAGGGGAAGGAGAGATAATTAATCATCAACGTGCCTGGGACACCAGCACTGCCATAGAACTGTCCCAGACATGGGAGGAACCCCCAGCTCCTCCTCAGGGCCTATTGGTCCCAGTTTCCCATGGTCCCATCAGTGTTGTTAGCTGTGCATTTCACATCAAGTCGTTCAGTCAGTGTGTCCTGGATTGCTCTCTTTTCAATTAATGGGTTTTAACTGCTCAAACTCAGACACCTCCTGTTTGAGTTGTGTTTGGCTTTTCTGTGTGTGTGCCGGAAGTTGGTTCAGTTCTGCATTGTTAACCATGGATATGCTTTATTTTTTCAAAGGATGCAATCTAAAGCATGCACTTGAACTGTTGATTAGTTTTGTTCTCTTCCCTTTTGGTTTGAATTTCTGGCTGAGGTGATATAAAAAGATCTCGCCTCATATTTAATTAGAACATGTTTAATTTGGAGAGGTCATGAAGTGCCATTCCCTAATATGACAACACTGTTATTAGGCAAAATTCCTGTTGCAGGTGCCTTGTTAGGGAGACCCTTCTTTGTCAGAGTAAAAAGCAGTCATGAAAAGTTGTTGGGTTTTCCACAAAGTGCAATATCCACGTGCCTGGAGGCTGGCACACAGAGCAGTGTGTTTATACACAGATTTATTTCTATGTGTGACCGATGGCTTTGTCACAGCCCTGCTGTGGCTGGGCTCTGAAGAGGGGAAATTCTTGCACTCTGCTGCTGTACACAGATCCCAGCACTGATAAGTCATGAGGTTTCATCACAAGCCTGATGATAAGAGAGCATTTGGTTGCTAAGAGTGGGGCTTTGTGAGAAGTTTGACTCCAATTAAAAACACACAACTTCACACAATAGAAAACAAAACCTCTTCAGGATAAAGAGGAAGAGATAAAAGATACAACCCAAAACATTAAACTCTGGAAGGCACATACAATAGATATGTATAAACCACACAATGTTTTGGTTGTTTGGATTGTTTTTCAGTAATTTCTTTAAGTCTTGTGGTTGAGTGCTTTAGTTGTTTTCAGGGTCTTGAAAAGATGATTTTCTTATTTGAGGTTTGGGGTTCATTTTTTTGGGGATCAGACTTTCTGAAATACCTGACTATGTAAAGAAACCTCTTGGTGCTCTCCACTGGACTCATTTGAGAAAAACAGCTGAGGAATTAACAGAGCTGAGCAAAAGATTTCAAGTTGATGGGCTCAGGATTTGGTTCAGGTGCCTTTTGCCTCCTGCCCCACTCAGGGACGTGGTTTGGAAGAACTGGCAAAAACACTCCCCTATGGCACCTCTTGCTGATTGTCTCTGTTTACTGAGTAGATAAATTCTCATTATATTCCTTTGGTTTTGATCACTGCAATCAAATGAGGATAATTTTGAAAAGAAAGAGCAGCATTGTGCACTGTGGAACAAATAATGAGAGACTACTAGATGGAAATAATGGATGGTAGAAGAGAGTTTTTTGGAAAAAAAGGATTCAGGAACTAAGTACATTTAATGAAAGCTATCTTTCAGAACTCTCTGAAACAGCCTTAAATAAAAGGCATATGAAGTAAGCAAGCATTTCATTTAAAAGCCCATAGAGAAATTGAGTTGGACTTCAGATTATGTGCCTGGATGTGACATTCTCCCTTCATTCATTCAGACTTCCTTTTATTTCTGTGTGAACTTACTGTGAATGCTGCTGAAGTGGGATCTGCCCACACAGCATATTGCAGCTTCGGTGCCGAAGGCAGTGTCAGAATCCATCCACTTTCTGAATTTGGTTGGGAGGTGGGGGAATCCCTTCCCTTTTGGGTAGCAGATGTTGGTCTCCTACTCTCCTGCAGCTCCCAGTAGTGAACTCTGCCTGGTTCATGTGGAGTACAACACAAAGGAAAGGATTCCCCTGCAAGCACAGGATGATAAATGAGCCTAAGACCTTAAACTCCCTTGAACAGCATTAGCCATAGCTCTGCTCCCGGGGTAACAAATGCCAGATGAGTTTTTTTCTGTCTCCTCTCATGTTTTCCACTCAGTTACAACACCTTTGAAATGAGTGCTTTGGTCAAGGGCAGCCAGGGCTTCCATCTTCAGCTGCAGGTTCCTCTGGCTCTGAGCAGGACGTGGCAGCGTGTGTGGCTCAGGTGAGCGAGGCCACTGTCCTCACTGAAGCTCAGGAGCAGTTGGCAGTGCAGCTGGGGGCTGTGTAAGAGCCTGGAAAGGAGGAGCAGGGATTATTGGTGCTGACTAGAGATGCAGTGTTGGCCTTTTTCAAGTGCTTTGCTTCAGGTTCCCTCCCACGCCGGGCACCTGGCACCCACAGGTGCTACTGGAATAGCGGTGGATTTTAAACCATTGCTGCTTGCTGAGGTGCATGTGCTCTCCTGTGGAAGAGGTCCTACTTTGGGAAGGAGGACAACCTCTGTAAATGAGGAGAGTGAGCAGACTGCAGGCCAGGATAAATATTTGAGTGCTGGTCACCTGCCTCACCTCTCATCCTCCCCTGCAGCCTGGCTGGTCCCAGCACTAGGACAGTGCCTCCCTCTTGCCACAGGGCCTGCAGGTACCTCCTGACACCACCTCTGGAGGCAGCAGTCCAGGGCAAACTCTGCTCCCAGCAATCAGTCTGTCCCGATCATCCCCCACAGGCTCCCGTGGGAAGGGCAGGGCTGATGAGAGCAGAGGTGCAGCCAGGGCAGGCAGCAGTGGCCAACAGCACACAGGGTGACAGGAACGTGGCTCAGCACTGTCTGTGCCAGCACCTTTGCACAGCTGCCTCTGGGCATCAGGAGCCCCCTGGGACTGGAGCAGCCCTGATGTGCTGCCACGATTGTGAGTGCCAGGCAGGCTGTCACATGGCTGGTGGCAGTCCCTGGTGGGTCTGTTGGCAACCTGGGAACGACTGGCTCCTTGGGTAACCTCAGCCAGCCCCAGAGATGGCTGTGTTTGGAAATGAGAGCAGACATGGAACAGTGGTGGCCCCACTGGCAGGTCCAGCTCAGAGCTTGCAACAGAGCTGTGGTGGGTGCTGGCCTCCAACACTGCAGGAGAACAGAAACTTGTCATGTAAGATGTCCCTGTCACAGCTTTGCTCAGAACATCATGCTGCAGTCCCACAAGCTTCAGTTTGGTTTTGACCACTCCTAAAAGGTTTCCACAGCCTTTGTCTGGAGTACAGCATGCTCATGGCTGTTGTGGTGATGGTGGGTGGCAGAGGGGCTGGGGTCTCCTCACAGACCCCCACCCAACCCTGCTGGAGAGCTGGGATGCCCCTGGCCCTGCTCACGGCCTGGGTGTGGCTCTGGTGATGTTCCTGGAGTGCAGCTGAGCTGAGGCACTGCCTGGCTCTGCCTCACCTACTGAGGGCAAGGATCAATCCGTGCATCCTGGTGCTTCTCCCCAAAGCCAGCCAGCACTGTGCCTTCACTGTGCAGGTCTGCCAGGAGGAGGTCCCTCCTCCATGGGAGAAGAAGGGGAGAAGAGGGGCATTGTGCTCTTGTTGGATGGACAAATGCAACCTGATGAAAGGAGCCATGTCCTCACTGCCCACAGTCAGCCTGTGGAAGCACTGCCCAGCACAGTCTTGAGGGTTTCCAAGTCTCCTGTGCCTGCCCTCAAGAAAAACCCCACCATTCCAGTCCTTCAGCAGAGGGAACGCTCTGCCAGCCCTGCTGTGATTTATAAGCTGTTTTGTGGGTGCAGAATTGCAGATGGCTGCATATTATAACTGCACCAGAAACGGTGGGTTTTGGAATGGCCTCTGGCTGCTGAATGGAAAACCCTCCAAGTGCTGTGGGTGAGTTCAAAGAGACAGGGTGAGCGTGAGGCAGCCGGGCCTGTCTCTGCAGTGGGACTCTCCTGTGGCACCTCCCTGGCCCAGGCAGCTTCCCCTTCCCCCCAAGGGCCCTGCTGCCCCTCAGGAGGCACACCGTGTGCCCTGCAAAATGCAGAGGAAAAAGCAGGATCCGTGCCTGCAGGGTTTGGGGCTGGGGTTGGGTTTCCCCCCACCCTTGTAACAAATCGTGCCCTGAAGTGGTGAGGCCTGGGCTAAAATTACCTGTGATCTTAATGACTTGAAGTTTTAAAAATTAAATTCTAGCAGCAATTGATGTGGCAGATGTAGTTTCTTCAAATAAGAGATGATGAAAAGTAAAGGAAGATGAATAGATTATTGTTTTTATTAAAGGTATTACAGAGGAATAAATTCTTCTCATGAACAGGCTTTCTTTGCTTATTCCCATCCTTTCAATAAATCATTGCCACGGTGTCACTTAATACTGTTTGGGGATCTTGCTCAGGAATGTTTTAGATTGGAAGAAAGAAATTCATATCACAAAACAAACTGTCTCTGCGATCACCATAAGGGTTACTGTAGTTTAGAGAAAGTAAAATATTTACCATCTGATTCACATAATAGGTAAGATAAAGACTGAACGCTAAGGTGGGGAGAATGGCCCGAGGGCACAAGCCACTCCTACCAATACCAGCCGGGATTAATGAACGGCTTTCAGCTCCTACAGGGTTTGCCTTGCTTTGTACTTGAAAGTCTTTGCTGCTGTAACTTCAGACTATAATTAGATTGACTGGAAAACTGATTTATCTGCAAAGAGCTGCTCAGATCACAAATGAGGCCCATGAACTTTATTTGTCCACCCTAAACGTGTGTCACCTTCAACAAGCAGCAAAATGATTCCAGCATTTAATAAAATAAAAGAAAGACGTGTCTTAGGAAGTTGGGCATAAAGACACAGCAGCATTAGTCTAGAGAAGGACAGAGTGTCGTGGCTTCTTCAGCATGACAATCTTAAATGAATGGTTTTGATAAGGGTACTTGAGTGACAGCTTGACTCAAAGAGTAGTGTTTACCTGCCTAAATTGGTGCACTTGCTACGAGGATGAATAGATTTCATTGAGTATTGTTCTTTGAGCGTGCTTAAGCTCCAAATCTCTACTTTCTAAGGTAGTAAGAACAGTTTTGGTGATTATCTGTTTCCTTTTAATGAGCCTATTTTTTCATTTTACCCGTCTTTTTGATTTAATGCTCTCAGTTTCAGTGCAGTGTGAGACAATGCTGGTAGAAGAATGTGGAGGGTCTGAGCAGCCCTGGCTCTGCCGCTGGTGTTGCTCAGCAGCTCGGGAAGATGGACCTGTAATGGGAGTGTTCTGGAAACTTTGCAGATGTCTCTTGACACTGAATGTAGTGCTAAACTCCCACGGGCTCTGGGGAAAGGAATGGAGCTGGAGGTAACTTAACTAAATGTCCAGAGCAGTCCATCTTGCAAACCATGATCCCTAGGGAAGCTTTGCCCTCAAGTAATCCAATTTCTGTTTGAAATGAGCTTGAGACAGCTGCAGAGCTGCAGTCTGCCCTGGCTTTCCTCTGACAGCAAACCAGAGGGGACCACCAACCTTTAAACCCACAGTGCATGTTCCCCATCCCTTCTGCCAGCACCACAAACAGTGGGAGGGAGTGAGAAATTATTTAATTTAAAAAAACCCCTCTTTTTGTGGGGTAAGTTGTCAGAGGGAAAGCTGAAAAATAGGTTTTCTTCATTGTTTTCTAGTGTGATGGGGTAAGCTGGTGTGCTGACCCTCTGCAGTGTCCATCTGCCTGCAGCACTGCAATGCCAGCACGGCTGCGGGCTTGGGCTGAGCTCTCTGACAAGATCTGGCAAATAAGGGCAAGAATTTTACAACTGAATAAAATGTGAAGTCTATAATTTTAATGGGGCTTGCATTTTGAATTACAATGGAATAAATTTTCCTCTTAAAAGGAGAAATTGTCTCACTTGTGACTTTCTCCAGTGTTTTACAAGGTTATGAAGGAAACTTCTGAGCATGTTTTGGCAGTTCTCATTCTGTGGTCTCTATACAGAAGATATTTTTTAATTTTCCTCTACAGTTAAGTTCCTCTTGGGGCATCTCCCCTGGCTACCTCTTTGAGTTAAGCACCTAGAAAGTTGGCAGCACACTTAAAACTTCAAATGCATTTGCAGCAAAGGCTCTTGTTGGGACGTATGAGTGTGATCAGATGTGAAAGCGAGTTTGACTGACTTCTCTTAAGATCTGCTTACCTTCAGTTTCAGTGAGACAAGTTGTCGTCCGAGGAATCCTTTGAAGAGTTTCTCTTGCATGTTCAGATGAGCAAGAGGAGGATGCAGGAGGATGAATTACTTGGTGGCTGGGAGCCTAAGGTTAGCAGACGTATCGTGTGTCACTGTGCTTTTTTCTTTTTTTCTTTCAATAAAATGAGGGTGGAATGCAGGATCAAAATTACCTCATGTGCTTTTTAACTTTGAAGTTAATGGGGTTTTTTTGGCTGCCATGACAAATGCCCTTTTGAGGAGGTAAGCAGAGATGGTACTGGCACACACGTGCCCCTGGCCAAAGGCAGTGTTGGCGCTGTGTCCAGGCTGAGGTCTGTGGGACACAGGACGTAGGCTGTCCTCCCTGATGCAAACCTGCAGCCTGGCCTTTGGGGGACAATGATGGTTTTCCAGTGAGCACCAGTGAGGAGGAGCAGGACAGTGAGTGCAGAATGAGAGCCAGGGTTCAGGAGCTCAGTTATGAATAACCCCATTCACTCCTGTCGCTTGTGGGCTCGGCATTTCCTATTCTCTTTTGCTCTGAGTTCAAATATCAAAGGTCAACATGAGTTCATGTTACTATTTTACCACAGAAGTGTTATATGGTTATTGAAAAATAATAAGAAATACTAGGGCATAAGGTTCTTTTTAATACCTGGTTTGCTTCAAGGAGGCATCAATTGTTCTTGGAATCTCTCTGGTGAGTCTATGGCAATAGTTTTGGTCATTATGCTCTTACACACTTCAATAAATCTTCCAGTCACTGTGCTTGCTAAGCTTTCCCACAGTGTTAGTTTTTAGGGTTTGCTTGATTTATTTCTTTTCTTCACTTTTTTTTTTTTAATTCATTTTTCCATCTAGTTTGCAATCTAGTTTGTCCCTCCTCTCTGTGGTAAAGCAGAAACAGTGAAACTCTCATACTGCTCTGGTAATAAATTCTTAGTCTCCTATGAACTGCAGCAAAGTTGAAGGAATTAAAATAAATGTGAAGAGAAAACACCTGTTTTCTCAGGAGGCAGCTGTAATTATGCTGCTCCTTCCCCTAAGTCCAGTGCCATTGGGTACCTATGGAAATACTGAACTATTACACCTATGGAACAGGCTTAGCATTAAAAGCTGGATGAGAGGGCTGACCTCAATATCCTTTGGTCACAAAATCTGCTTCACTTAAAGACACCCCAACTCATTCTCCACCCAGCTGTGGTAGAAAACCTCAGCCCTTTGCCTAAACACAAGTGTCATTGTGTGGCTTCTTTTGAGAGCACACTGAAAAGAGGAGTAATTGTGCAGAGGCAGAGAAGGGCTAAGCTCAAGTATTAAAGTCCTTGTAGAGGAATGAGCTGAGTGCTCCATCTCAGTACGGCATGTGGCACTGTCAACCCGACCTGTGACTGGGGTTTTCTAACAACAATTAGTCACTTCAAAGCCTTTCTCACAAACAACTGAAATAGTTCAGGAAATGTGATGAAAACAGGAAGGAATAATAGTCCATGAGCAAAAAAGGCAAAGACCAAGAACTGAAAGGGAGCCTGTGTACTAGGGGAGTGATGGAGAGAACAGGAAAGGTGTGAGAAGACATAATGAGAGCAGGATTAAAATGAATGAAAAGGTGGGTAAAAGACAGATGTAGGAAAGGAGAAAAAAGTGTGAGCAGGAAAGTGTAAGAATAGAACTACAGAGATAAAAGCAGAGAGATGGGCAGAGCCCCTACTCTGTGTTGTACCCTACAAGTGGTGCTGTACAAGTAACACATCTCTCAAGTCAGACAGGCAGGTGGTTGTTTCCTGCACTGGTTGACAGTGGTGCCCAGGGGTGAGACCTGTTTGGTGCTTAGATCACTGCATTAATGCAGGAGAGGTGGGATCTCTCCACTGCAGGATCAAGGACCTGCTCTAGGAAGGGGAACATTTAGGGACAGTGCTGAGCACTAAGCACCAGATATGGCTGAGTAATGAGAAGAGTAAATGCACTTGCCCACATGTTGAGTGTGAGGAGAGGGGCTCAGAAGGCTCAAGTGTGGATTAGAGCATCTCACCTTAGATCTGAAACACCAGCTCCAAAAGTCAGCTCTCTGCAGGCTGTGGACACACAGCAGGTGTGCATGCACTGTTGCAGGCTGCACGGACTCACTTCTCTCCAAAGGTCATTCTCTGTCGCTCAAACCCAGCAAAACCAAAAGTAAAGAAAGAATTCAGGCTTTGAATAACACCAGCTTAGTCAGGTGAGGGAAGCTGGTCATAAAATTGTATCCAAGTCTTTAAAAAAATTGCTTTCCTAATGTTTGTAAAGTGGCAGCATGTAAAGGTCTCAGACACATACCCCTTAAAAGGTGGTTGGTTTGGTATATGGGTTGCATAATTCTAGAGCTCTTGGACCAGTACCTTGGGAATGGATTTGGGTATAAAACTCTCAAACATCTCCAGATGCATTGCCCAGTCCCCCACTCTTCAATTTGACATAGGCTTATTTTAGGAAAAAAAAAAATGTCGAAAACAAACCAACAAATAACACTGTTGTGTAAAAATTCTCTGGTACAAGGGTTTGTTTTTATTTCTGTGGGTTGGAGTTTGGGATCAGAGGCAATAATATTCCCTGTTATTTAAGATTATTCATTTTGAGAATTTCCCCAGTTCAGCTGGGTTTCTAGTCCTAAAGGGTCACTGCTATTACTTTTCCATGGGTTATTACGTGAGCAAGAGGCTAAGGGCCAATGTCATGTGTTGGGTTTGTCCGGGACTCTGCCAAATTCATTTCCCCTCCTGGTCTTGACTTGCTGTTTTTGAAGCTTATTGCAAGTCAGGTCACACAGTCCTGTCTCGTTTTTTCTGATGGGCCAGAATAAATCTCTCCCAGACTGAGGTATAATGACTGCACCCAGCTCACTCATCACCTCTGCCTGACTGGCTCTGTAATCATGTGGGACAGCAGATCTCCAGTGAATATTGCCTTTTTGCTTCCTGGGTTCCCAGTGTGTTGATGGTAAAAATCCACATTTAAAACTGCCCTCTCAAGCTGCATGTCCTGTTTCCTTCTGAAGTCTCAGGTTTATGAGGCTCTGCTGGGTGTGAGCTGTTTGCTCAGGCAGTGGTTTGGATCAGACCAAAACAGATCAGATCTGTTTGTGCCGAGAACAGGGCGTCTGTCTGTGCATGTGTGTGTTTGTAGGAAAAGCAGCTCCAAACTGTTGACTGGCACTTCTCTCTCCTGTGTTTGTGGGACGACACGGAGAACTGGGGTCATCTCCAGGTGGGGAGATGCAAAGGGGAGGAAGAGCCACCTCACCCTGCATTAGCTGGGCTTCACAATGACTTTTCTGGAGGGGTCAGAGAGCAGATGGATGAGGGGGATATGCGTTCCACAGGCTGCAGAGGCAGAACAGCATCCTGAGAACTGCGGGCCGCGCTGATTTGGAGCAAGACAGAGCTGTCTTTTTAGCTCCTCTCCATTCCAGCTCTAATTAGCTGTCTGTTTACCATTGCTTTGGGGACACTATTGTGTTTGCATCTCAGCACCACGTTGCCCCGATGCTCAGTCTAAGTTTACTTCTGCTGCTTTCCATCATACTTGACTTCCTTTTAAGACCTGCTATTCCCTCTCAGCTATTCTTGCCCCCCCCTGTGAGCCAGCCCAGTTTCCATCTGGGATGTGCTGTAAGAAAGCAGCTCATGGGGTCTTGCCTGCGTTTTATTGATCACTCTTTCAGTGCTGGCTCGGTGAGTTGGGACATGGAAGCAGAAACCTTCCAAGAGGCTGCTCTGATTAGGTGACATTATGGCACAAGATGCCACTCTGAGCAGGGGTGAGCTAGTGAAGAGACACGCTGCCACTTTTGCTCTATTTCTCCCTTGAACAGTACAGGGGCAGTTCACTGACAGCTATTTTGTATTGTGCTGTGTGATTAACTGCAAACCACTCTGCTGCCCTCTGCCCCTATTTATACAGAGCAAAGCAAACTGCTAAGAGCCCTCTGGTTATTATGGTTCTGAAAATGAGTGTGTGAGGGAGTGCTACGTCCTGTAACTGCTGGCTTTGAGGTACCACCATGTTTTTGTCATCAGACTCAGTGGCAGGCACAGCTTTAGTCAAAGCCTTCCTGCCATGACAGCTCTTTGCCCCGTCCCTTGGAGAGGGAATATTCTTCAACCATCAGCACAATGCTGCTGTCATGCTGAGAGGAGCAGCAAGCCCACAACACAGCTGAAACTCCAGGAACTAGGCTTAGTTCCTGGCAAAATGCTTCAAAAGAGAATATATATTCATGTGTATACACACACACACACACACACACACACACACACACACATATATGCTCATAATTTCAGTGTAAGGACCTCTCTTCCCTAGCTAAAATCTGTGCCATTCTGGTCTGACATGGGAGAAGTTGTGCATTGCATCACTTGAATATAAAAGTGCTGCTTATGCTCAAGCACTGCAGTCTCTGGTTTGAATCAGAACCAGGCTGCTGGTGACCACAAGCTTTGCAGTAGAAAAGCAGTGCATCTGTGCCCAGTATGTGCTCTGATTTATTGACGCCACTCCAGCTCCTAGCAGAGAGCCTCCCACATCACACAAGTGCCCAGCTGGAGGTGTTACTGGGAGCCTCACATGGGAAGTCTGGGAATGGAAGAACCTGGAAACTCAGAAGCTTCTGGGCATCAGAAGCAGANAGGCTGCTGGTGACCACAAGCTTTGCAGTAGAAAAGCAGTGCATCTGTGCCCAGTATGTGCTCTGATTTATTGACGCCACTCCAGCTCCTAGCAGAGAGCCTCCCACATCACACAAGTGCCCAGCTGGAGGTGTTACTGGGAGCCTCACATGGGAAGTCTGGGAATGGAAGAACCTGGAAACTCAGAAGCTTCTGGGCATCAGAAGCAGACCCTTTGGATGAAGGTTAAAGCAGAGCATTGCAGAGAGTTCTGAATTGACACTGGCTATGGTTTTGTGTCCTAGGTATCAGTAACATTGCTGCTAACATGCTGCCAGTGCAGATTTAAGGGAAGATATTTTTAAAAGCAGTGACTAACATGTCAAATTTCACTCTTCAAAAACTTTATTGTATGCCTAGTATCATTCATCTCTGCTGCACTTTTCTCGAGCAGGGCTTGTGCCAGTCCTGGGTAACCTGAGTCAGGCTCCCATTTGGAGGCCCTTCCTGTGCCCACCCTGGGGAGGGGAGAGGGGAGATCATGTTCTGTGTTCCCCCTTGAGCTGGTCCTTGGAGACTCCACAGCAGCTCCTGAGTGCCAGCTCATTCCAAGTAAGGGGCCACTGAACTCAAACTCATTTTATCAGTCTCTCAGTGGAGTGTTTTAGAGTCAAAAATGAGTTGTTTGGCCTTTCTTTCTTTCTGTAAATTCCTCTATGGTCAGCTTCCCCATGTTGGGTAGGCAGCCCTATTTTCCAAACATGCATACAGCAAATGGCCCTGCTGTGTGTAACTACAGTGCTGTGGCTTCTCCTCAGGACCTGGGGCTGGGTGCTCCCAGACTCCCAGCAGTGAGGACATGAGGGCACAGGGGCAGTATTTTAGTGCAGTGGGACTTAGTACAGAAAGTGTCCATGATGCCACACAGAGAGTGGAGGAACAGCAGCCCAGCCCTTTCCACTTCATCTTTTCATCATCAGCAAAACTAATTCCAGACCCCCGACAGAAAAGTCTCAACACTTTGTTCATCCTTCCCTTTTATTATTTTTTTTAAGCAAATCTTAAGAAACGTGCAGGGACCCACACACATGCACAGAGTTAGATTTCAAGTCCTAACAGGAAATGTGTAATCTGCTTGAAGATTAAAGTGCCAAGTGCTTCTCTTAAGATTGGGAACCTGACACGGATGTGATTATGAATTAGAGATTGCTTTGTGGTATCAGTGAAGGAAAAAATGAATGGGAAAATAGAAGGGTACAGACTTGTTGAGTTCTGCAACCATCTTCAAACAGATATGGGGAGCCTGGAGGTTTTGGATGTTAGGGGATATGGGGAAGTTAAGCCAGAGTGTTACAAGAATATATTTTCAGTTTTTTTAAGCTTCTGTGATAGGAGAAAAATACTAATTTTTGACAAAACCATACAGAGTAGATGTCTGAACATGTGTCCTCAAAACCTAAGGTTAAAGGTGTATATAAGTCAGAGAAATTCCTTAGTGCTGTATCTGGGTGGGAAAAATGAATCATCCCTGCTCTCAGAGCAGGAGTAGCAAGAAAAGAAATCTACATCCTACAACAGGCAGAACTACTGCTTTTTGAGGAACAGAGCATAGCACCTGCCAGATTATCTGAAGGTTACTCCTACTGCCAGAAGAAATTAAAAATAAACATTGTCAAAAAGCACTCCAGCAGAGTAAAAGTTTTGTACCTGGCTTACAAAACTGGAAGCAAAGAAGCAAAGTGGAAAGACAGCAGATTAAGGTGCTCTGCCTGGTGACAGCTCTGCTCATCACTCCTGGATGCTGATCCCCAGTGCTGGATGTTTGCCCAGTACAGCTGGAGCTCGTGTTCTGCCTCTGAATGTGGCTTCCCAGAGAGAGTGGCTCCCCAAGCCTACTGAGGGTGTTTCCTAACTGTATCCTTAGTTTGGGAGGTGTACAAACACCTTAAAATAAACCCCTTTAACTTTTCTCCCTTTCTATTAGTCAGAATAATGAAAAAAAAGTGTTTGGATTTACAATTCAGAAAAAAATGAAGTGGTAATTGGTTCTTCTGAGACCAAAGGTAACTTCAGTCTGCAGAGTGATTTCCCTGCTTTTCCTGTTGGAGCTGGGCCATCCGTGCTCATCTGAAGCCCATCTTTGCCAGGCTGCACTTCAGCCTGTGACACTGTATTAATAATGTCACAGAATCCTGGAATGGTTGAGGTTGGAAGGAATCTCTGGAGGAATCTTGTCCAACCAACACTTATCAATCAGGAACATCTTGAGTGTTTATACAGCACCTCCTTTGTTTGGGTTTGTGCCCATTGTCTCTTGTCCTGTCCCGGGGTGCAATGAAAAATATCCTGGTTCCATCTTCTCTGCACCCTCCCCTCAGGTGTTTGCACACACTGGTGAGACTCCCCCCCAAGCCTCCTTCCCTCCAGCACTGAGACTGCACCCTCCCTCCTGCCATGGCGGGATCTTGAATGTGCCTGATCTTCTTACTAATATCTGGATAAACAGGGCAAAAATCCACCGTGATGCATAATTGTGTCACATGGGAGAAGAGCCACAGAAAGGGAAGAAAAAGTCCTGCTAGGTTTTTAAGATGAATTCAAGTCTGGTCAGGAAAGCTTGGGACTGAAAGAAGTTTTGAGAATGTTGATGCTACACCAGAGGCAGCTGTGGGCTCTGGGGCAGCGCTGCTCCTCTCAGCTGAGAAGTGTTGAGGTTTGCAGAAGCCCTGTTCTCCTGGTCCCTTGCCTTCCTTAGGACACCTGCCCACCCCCTCGGGGCTGTTTGGGCACAGAGCTGGTGCAGGTGTGTGGCTGATGGGGCACAGGCCCATGTGAGCAGCGCCACAGGCACGCGCTGCCCCTCCACAGGGCCTTATCAGAGCCCCTGGTTTGTTATCTCGCAGCACGTGGAGCACCCAGGCTTCTGCTTCCCTGAGTGCTTTCAG